>OX243819.1:38592163-38642163 GCA_945859605.1 Lumbricus rubellus
CTCGTGAATAAGCTGGTGCCCTTCGCTTATTACGTATTTTATTATGGAAGTCAGTGGTTTGATGACGACTGTCGAAATTTGTTTCCCCTTTCGACGTCATGTCTTTTAAAGTTAAACACTTCAAAGTTCCGAGAGTGACGTTCAATTTTAGACACCTTTAAAACGATTTTCGTTAATGCTACAAATACACGCAGCCATCAACCTGGCACAATAACTCGTCAATCAATATCTATATCAGGGGTTCTCAAACTGTGGTACGCGTACCCCTAGGGGTACGCCAGGCGCCGGTAAGGGGTACGCGAAAATTTCCAGAAAAATTAATTTTTCTTTGAGTTTATGGTGCTTGTGTCGATTTTTCCTTGATTATGGTAGCAATGATTTTTAACGTTGCTTCATTTAACAGCATCGTCATTTCTTTCTTTCACAACATGTGATTATAGACTCACATACTAAGCTTATATTATATTATAATGCACGCAACATGTTTATATTTAGATCTGCCACTAAAAATTTTAAACAAACATAATGTATAGGCTAATTGGTTTAAAGAACCAAAGCCAGAAATTCTCAGCATAATTATGATAGAGCTCAAAAAGGATAGCTGAATTGTTCTAAGGATTGATAATTCTGGTCGAGCTTTAGATTTTGTGATTCCTTGCAGGACGTCATATAATTATATACTTGTTTGAAACTAGTTTTTAAACTATTCTTGCTATCAAAAATAAATACGGAATTAATTTTATTTTGAAATTGACAAATATTAAACCAGGTATTTTTTATTTTAAATATGTGCTAGTCAAAACAAGCACACAGCAATATAACGTTATAGGTTAGCTCTTTCCTAGAGATTATAGTTATAGACCAATTTTCACTTTTTGTTGATACGATTGCATCATTAAAACTTTTTAAATTTTGCTCCCTGCAGGCTCTACGACTCTAATAGGCCACAACATACAATGATTAAAAGGACTTTTTAGTTGTCACTGCAATGGAGACAAAGCAATGGCACACTTTGTTTCTGATCTGAGTATCATCTGACTTTGCTGGGGGTACGCCACCATTCGATTTTTTTACTTGGGGGTACAATAAAAATAAAGTTTGAGAACCCCTGATCTATATGAAAGGATGTATGTGACTTTGTCCAGAATGCACGCTCACAGTTTTGAAGCTACTGACCTTAAGCATTGTACACAAATAGACGTTCACCAGAGTCATCCAACTACGCTATTGTCAGATCTTTACTCACTTTAGATCCAGAGATATAGACATTTTAAAATTTCGCCGTGTTAAAATATGCTATCGATAAATATTATACGACGCCATATTGTCATCAAATGCACGTTTCTTTTCACGTGATCAAAGCTTAGTATGAACAAAAAAGCCTGGGAAAGATAAATTACGTAGGCCAAGGAGTATATATACTAACTAAGATGAGCGGCGCCGTTGGGCGGCAAAGCCGCGGGTGGACCTGGGTTTGTAAAATCTAAATTTCCCTTGCAAAGCCGGGTTCCCCAGCTAGTTCACGATAATCCTTGCAGTTCTATAAATTCATCACACAACTGTAAGCTTGCAGGTCTACAAACAAAATCTCTCCAACCGATGCCATGCATATAATTACCGATGATGCGTTAGTTCTGTCTATACTTTCGATGCTTGTAATTTGTAAAGCATAATTGCATATATAGCCACAGCGGTGTCTTAAACTTTGTTTATCTCCTCTACAGTCTGTGCTCAATACTGCTGCTATAGACTGATTCTCCCACATCTCCACGATGTCTGTATTCACTACTGAGCAACTTCACTGGCTCCCTCTCTCTGCCCGTATTCAATCTGGACAATCCTACCAGCGCTCGTTAATAAGATCACCTGCACCTCTATAGGTCACCCCGACCCCCCCCCCATACTCGAATCGATGCAGAGTTCGGCCTGTAACGCGAACTGCACATAATCGTCATCGCAAAAGAAAATAAATTCCTACAGCGCCATTACTTCAAAATCAAGCGTAGGGCACCAGTTTATTGACGAGCACTGCATAGTCGAGCCAGAAGAGTTGTGCAAATGATATAGTCCTTGATGTGCCATGAGGTCCCGTTTGCACTTTGGTGTTGGGGGAGTTTCTCACTTCCAATCAGTCAGTGGGTCCCTGGACATGAAAAATCACCGAGGTGCTTGTCCACCATGACGTCACGAATGACGTAATTGACAAATCCAATATGGCCGCCAACACCAAAGTGCAAACGGGACCTCATGGCACATCATGGATCAATAGTCAGTCATAATGGCATTGAAGTAAGGAGTTTCAAGTACCGATGTATAGTGTATAGACTATATAGAGGGTCGGGACTCGGAAGAGGGAGAGAGTACAACTGCTAAGGTTGGTGGCGTCCAGGTCAAGAACTGGAAAGTGGAGGATCGGATAATTAATTATTCGTAGCATGAATTCTTGAAGAGGTGATACTTCAGTTTTGAGTGGATAGCCAGAGGGGTGATAGATAAAGGAGGCGGTTCGACTATAAGTGTATATCTGTAACCCAGCATGGAACAGTACTGTATACTTTGAGTCTTTGGTATATATAATAGCAGAGTGGCAAACAGGTAGACGGGCGGGCGGGCAGACATGTACTAAGGCAGGTAGGCAGATAGGTACTAAGGCAGGCAGATGGGCAGGCAGGCAAGTCCTTTAAGTTCATGCATATAAATTGCTTAATTCCATCCATGTTATGTCACATGGGGTGTATTTAATGCATTGCGGGTTCTAGCCCCCTCCAATGAGTAATTTTCGCATTTGTAATATTAATTCTATGTAGGCCTATATCTATGACCATGTTAATTAAAAAAGCCCTCGAAATGGAACCCCCAGTAGTTGATAAGGGGCCGTTATTGAAACATCATCCTTCAATAATGAGGGCCGGAACTAGCACAGCCACCCCCCGCCGCGTCAATTGTATGGCTTCACTGGATTACTGGCACAGCCACGCCCTCTGTCCAATGGCAAGCCTCCAAATTGTCTCGTGACCTATCAATCAATTATTTGTCCGTGTGGTTGTCTGTCTGTCCGACGGTATGGCTATCCCTCTCTCGGTATGTGTGTGCGACTATATGTCTGTCCGTGTCTGTATGTCTAGATGTTGTTAATTAAGGACGAAAGACATGCCGCTGCCCGGCCGCCCCCCCCCCCCCCCGCTGACACTCGTCTAACCAAATTCAACACCCACCAACGCTTGCGGCCGACCACCCGCTGGCACTCCCCCGACCAAATTCAACACCCACCAACGCTTGCCTGATAAGAACTTTATAATTAAAGATTTAGGTGTGGTATACAATAGGTACACAAAACGTGTTGTATGCAACTGGCGTACTATGCAAAAATAGTTCCGTCAGCTTGTGACATGCAAAATGCTATGTGTGCAAACTGTACGCGCGCAGCATTGGTAAATAGCAGTTGTGGGGGGCAGCAGCATCCAATTTTTTCAAAACATAAATAGCCTAAGTAGTGTATAACTATATCTTTTGGCACACATGCATGAAAAAATTATTATTCGTTAAAATTTCGCAATTTCTTCCAAACTGATTGTAAGTATTTGTATAACCAGATGTATTGGTACACATGTGTGTGAAAACGTTTACCAAAATTTAAAGTTAAAAATTGTCATACAGTAAAAATCTGCAATTTCTTCCAAAATTATTGTAAGTATTTGTATAACCACAGGTGTTGGTTCATATAGTTGTGAAATTTTTAGCATAATTTAAAGTTCCTGATTTTTATAAGTGGAAGAGTTCAAATGCAAAAGTGCATGTCACTTAAAAAATTTCCAACCTTTTCAACTTTTTGCATAGAAAAATATGTAAGTAAGTAAATGTACGAAAACAAGTCATGTGTAAATTTCATCAAACTTTATTCTTATGCAGTGCAAACGAATTTATGAACTAAATAATCATTGAGACCAGTGTCAAAAGTTAGCATGTTCGCTACAGCGTAAATATTCTTCAAGACATTCTTCTTATTAAAAGCTACCAATTTTATTTTTCACCATCATTTGCTCTTCAGTCTTTACGAACGACACACAACTTGTGGAAATATGTGTCCGTCGAATGTAAAATGCGAAATGGATGTATGTGGTAATTACAAATGCGACTGCGACTTTTGCGGAATTGAGAATTCTTCCGATGAGAAGGAAGAATCAACGAAATATCGCATCACACGTTTGAAAACAGAGAACGAAAAACTTGCAAAAGCTGTTATTTGTGTTGTGTGTAAAAACAAACAAGTGGAAGCTCTGCTACTTCCATGTGCTCACGTAAACATGTGCGATCCATGCGCAGATGAGGCTAAAGACTGTCCAATATGCAGCGAACGTATATTAGGTACAGTGAGAATTTACATGGTATAAGAGCTTACTACTCCGATGTATGGACTCAGTTTCCATCATGGATCCAACTTGGCAGCATCCATTTTCTGCTATAGTTAGCGGCCCATATGGATGCGGAAAAACTCAATTCACCTTACGATTTATAGATCATTTACAGTATATGGTCAAACCTGAGATAGAAAAAGTTATTTGGTGTTACGGAATATATCAAGAAATATTCGACAAGTATAGTCAAGTTCAATTTCAAGAAGGATTACCAGACTTAAATATTTTTGATGGTAAGCAGAAAACACTGCTGGTGTTGGACGATCTCATGAGTGAGACTGACGAACGTGTTACAATGTTATTCACAAAAATAAGTCATCATAGGAACGTTTCTATACTATACCTTACTCAGAACCTATTCTACAAAGGCAAGCATACAAGAACCATCAGTCTGAACGCTCATTACTTTATTCTTTTCAAAAATTTCAGAGATTCCACGCAAATAGCCAACTTGGCTAGACAGATGTTCCCAGGCAAGTCGAATTTCATGATAGAGGCTTTTGCAGATGCGACTATGGCGCCATTCGGGTATCTTTTGGTAGATCT
This sequence comes from Lumbricus rubellus, assembly GCA_945859605.1. Lineage (NCBI taxonomy): Eukaryota > Metazoa > Annelida > Clitellata > Crassiclitellata > Lumbricidae > Lumbricus > Lumbricus rubellus. The sequence goes on from OX243819.1 coordinate 38,597,125, forward strand.
TAAACCTGAAACCGACGAACGATGTAGACTTAGAACCAATATTTTCCCAGGTGAGACACACTACGTATACCTAAGAAAGTGAATATAAGGACGTGTATTCATACTTACCATCATTCGTATATAATGGCTTCGTCGCTAGAGGATAAGTTTGAAAAGTTGAAACTACTCAAAGATTCTTCACCCAAGGTTCGGAAAGAGATTTTGAAAGAATGTAAATCGTCTCTGCTTTGCTGTCTTTGCGAGTGTGCACTCAACATTTTAAAAGGGAAGGTACCTTTGAAAAAAGGTCAGAAGAGTAGACTTGTTCGTTTCAAACACAAGTTAAGAAAATTGGCTTCCAAGAAAACTGGAGTAAAGATTAAGAAGCGTATAATACAGAGCGGCGGTTTCATAGGTGCATTGCTTACTCCGATAGTTTCTTTTCTTGGATCGCTTCTAAGTAATAAAATATAGTATGGAGCACACCAAAAAGATGGTTCTGGTAGAACCGCGTCAGATCGAAAAATGGAAAGAAACAATGCTGGATAAGACATTGTCTAAACTGGATACTCAGATGTACGACATTCTGCATCGAAATATTGCAGACGATGATAAAGCCAAACTGTATTCCAATAGCTTGAGTCGTTATCTGAACATTGATAAACCATCCATCGTTACAAAATTCGAAACTAAAGAAGCAGAAGCGGAAGTGCCTGCGAATCAGAAACCACAAAGTGTCAAGTCGAACACCGTAGAGGCGCAAGTCTTGGAGACGGTACCTAAGAAATGGAAAACACAAGCATCTAGACTTTTATCTCACATGAAATCTAATCCGGACGTGTCTTGGACCACTAAAGGTGAACTCATTTTGAAAGATGCTACTATTCCGAAAACTCATGTCGTGGATCTGGTAAACGACCTGCTCAGAAAACGCACAACATCTTCGCCTCCCACCGGGTGGATGCAGCTGGCCGAAGCTTTGAAAGATTCCAACATTCCTCGCGAGTTGATAGGAAATCAAGATCGATGGAAATATATTAGCGGTACTTTGGAAGAAAGTCGATCATTCACACCTAAAAGTAGACGCGGAAGACAACAGATGCAGTCGAGTTGGTTACCGTACTGATGGATTCCTATTTCCAGCCTAAACAGCCTGGCAGTTTCGCAGGCGTATCGTCTTTTCAAAGACATCTTAATGGTCAATTTAAAACTAAAGATGTTAAAAAATTTCTTTCGAAGCAGGACACTTACACACTGCATAAGCCAGTAAGACTAGTGTTTAGACGTAGGAAGACTTTCTCGGTAGGAATAAACGATCTGTGGCAAGCGGACTTGGCCGATCTTTCTGCGCTGTCAAAGCATAATGATAAAAATAAATACATTTTAACGTGTATAGATGTGTTTTCTAAATATGCTTGGGCAATTCCTTTGAGAACAAAGTCCGGCGTGGATTTGACCGCAGCATTTTCAAGCATTTTGACAGACAGACAACCTGCTCATTTACAAACTGATAAGGGAACAGAATTTCTTAATAGAAATTTTCAATCTATGTTGCGGAAAAATTCGATTCGCTTTTACACATCTGAAAATAGTGACATAAAGGCTTCTGTAGTGGAAAGATTTAACCGCACCCTAAAAACGAAAATGTGGAAGTACTTTACATATAAAAATACATATCGATACATCGATGTTTTGCAAGATCTTGTACATTCGTATAACAACACATATCACAGAAGCATAGGAATGTCACCTAGTCAGGTGTCTAATGAAAATGAAGCTGTTATTAGAAAACGGTTGTATGGTGAAAAGAAAAGCAATCCAAAGTGGAAATATAGTGTTGGTGATAATGTCAGAATTGCCAAGGGTCGAATAGTGTTCAAAAAGGGCTATCTTCCGTCCTGGTCTGAAGAAATTTTTAAGATTCAAGCATGCATACCTACCGATCCGGTAACATACGAACTATCCGATTTAAAAGGTGACATCATAAAGGGTAAATTCTACGAAGCTGAATTGCAAAGAATTTTAAAAGAAGACGACGTGTATAGCATTGAAAAGGTTTTAAAGACGCGTAAGCGACGTGGCAAGATGGAATATTATGTTAAGTGGAAAGGCTATGACGACAAATTTAACTCTTGGACGCAGGATATATTCGACGTCTAGTAATTGCGTTGCTCATTCTGTCATAGTACGCATTCGAATATGGCTCACTTTTATCTTGTACTACCAAGTAACAGTTCCATGCAGTTTTATCCCAATAATACTGTCGCTAACTTTACAACGAAATTGGAAAATGCACTTTCACTATCGGGAGATTGGGAAGTTGGCTTGATCGGAATACAGTATCCTCACTCGTGGTACAATATAGCAACTACCGAATGTGAATTTACGTATTGGCAAAATCCTAGAAGGTATTCGGACGTTTTCGCGGGACCATCCGATCGAAAGACATGGCGAATACCGGCCGGCTATTACGAAAGTATGAACGATATTGTGCAAGTTATAAATGCGCGCATAGTGGAGTTCTCTGTCGAATATTCACTTACTAAATACTCCCAATTTAAATATGACACAATAACGAAAACTCTCAAAGGTGAAATAAATCTGGGTGCCATGATAGAATTCTCAGCATCGTTGTGCTTTATGTTGGGTATACACGAAAGTCAGAATCCTATTCGAAACATCAATTATGGTAAATACGATTTTAAAGAAGTTTGGGATGAGGTTCCCATCGTGCAATGGGAATCTGAATATATTGGCGATATAAATCCAGCATTTTCAAGCATATTCGTTTATTGCAACATTTTGACACATGTTCCTGTTGGCGATACGAAAGCGCCACTACTTCGAGCAGTTCACATCGAAGGTAAAAACGGAGACAATGTGCATATCATGTACGAGAATGCCATATACGTACCACTTCAGCAGAAGAGTTTTGACTCCATAGAAATAGATATGAGGGGCGACACCGGGAAACTGATACCATTCGAGTATGGGAAGTCGTTTGTGACACTTCATTTCAGACAGTGCAAAATATCACGACTCATACATTAATTCTTACAAACTATGGCTCACTTTTATCTCACATTACCGAGCAACAGTTCCATGCAGTATTATCCAAACAACACCGTAACACATTTTACGACGAGATTGGAAAATGACATTTCGCTAAGCGGTGACTGGGAAGTTGGATTGGTCGAAATATTGTATCCTCATACGTGGAACAATTTAGAAAGAAACGAAGGTAGAATCACGTATACACACATGAAATATTCGGAGACTGGCGACATACTACCTGGTTCAGTGCATAGAACGACACGTTTGCCGACCGGTCACTACGAAACTGCGCACCAGCTCATCGATTCTATCAACAAATTTATTCTTCTTGTTGCGGATGAGATGGAATTGGATTCATTTCCAAAGTTTAAGTATGATCCTATAACAAATCGACTCAATGGTGATATAAACAAAGGTGCAAATATGCAATTTTCTCCAGCAATCTGTTCAATGTTGGGTGTTGCCGCGCGTCAGAATCCCATTATCAATGACGATGAGGATGAAGATTACATTTTTGAGTTCATGGGTTCCAACGCTTGCGATGTAAATCGCGGATTTTCTTCGTTATACGTGTATTGCAACGTGTTGGAGCAAGTACCGGTCGGAGATACGAAAGCACCATTACTCAGAATTGTAAACGCGTCCGGCAAAAGTGGTGATAGCGTGCGCGTCGTTTACGAAAAACCCATTTACATACCACTACAACAGAAGACTTTCGACTCAATCGAAGTGGATATAAGGAGTGACATTGGAAACCCTATTCCATTCGAATACGGCAAGGCGATTGTTACACTTCACTTTAGACATTGCAAAATTCCTTACCTGTTACAATGAAGACTCCCTTTTGTTGTGATGCAAGCAAACTTGCTTACGAAGACTATTATGTTCAACAAAGTGGTAGTGGTATGCCAGTGTTTCAAGGTGCGCGCATGCAGCGTGGTCATGGATTGGGAAGCTTTCTAAGTGGACTGTTTAGAAATGCTTGGCCACTGATACAGTCTGGCGCTAAAGCTGTTGGGAAACAGGTTTTGAGAACAGGGTTGCAGATTGCCAACGATGTAGCTGATGGGGAGCAGTTCATCGATGCTACAAAAAGGCGAATTCCTGAAGGTATAAAAGCATTTACATCTTCCAATGATTTCAAAACGCAAAGTGGGAGTGGTAGGAGAAGACGTAAAAGATCGTTGAAAAGAAATATCAAGAGAATCAAAGAAGACATATTCGGCAAAGTTTAAAATAATGGCATTCGTTCATCCACAGTCTTGCGAATGTACGAAGAGCGAATTGGATCTGTTTAGCGTGCCTCCCACGCAGACCAGTATTGAAACTGGGTCGTACGTAGAGTATAATCCAATAGCTACAATTTCGCAAGGAACACCTATTGAATTTAGTATTACTGGAGCTGGACAGGACTATTTGGACTTGTCGAATACACAGCTTTATGTTAGAGCGAGCATAGTAAGAGCAAACAACGATGCCACTGATGTTGGCGACGACGTTGGTCCTATCAATCTCTTCCTGCACAGCTTGTTTTCTGAAGTCGACATTACATTAAATGATACATTGGTTACTTCTTCGAACAACACATATGCTTATCGTAGCTATCTGGAAACCATTCTCAGTTATGGAAATGCTGCAAAAACTTCACAACTCACCTCGGCATTGTTTTACAAGGATGTTGCAACACATATGGAAGATTCCAACCCACACGATGCTAATATTAGGAATGATGGATTTCAAAAACGTAGTGCATTGACCGGGGAAGGACGCGTGGTCGATATGGTTGGTGGAATTCACAGCGATCTCTTTTTCCAAGAGCGCTTTCTCCCCAATGATATCAATATAAAAATCCGTCTCGTAAGAAATAAAGATCCATTCTGCTTGATGTCATCCGTGCAGGGTGCAGCATATAAGGTGAAAATCTTGGAGTGCAAGTTATACGTTAGAAAAGTAAAGTTAAGTCCCTCCGTGTTTCTAGCCCACGCCAAAGCATTGGAGATTGGAAATTTGAAATTTCCCATTCGAAGAGCGGTTTGCAAGACTTTTACGGTACCTCGTGGAAATCTTGACGCGACTCAGGAGAGTCTGTTCTCCGGTCAGATACCCACCAGAATAGTTATCGGTTGTGTTGACAACGACGCCTTTAACGGAACCTATACGAAAAATCCGTTCAACTTCAAACATATGAATCTTACACAGCTAAAAGTATACTTGGATGGCCAGCAACAGTCGATAAAACCGTTGGAAACCAATTTCGCCAATAACCAGTTTGTAAATGCCTATGCTTCACTTTTTATGGGCACCGGTAAATGGATGCGTGACGAAGGCAATCAGATAAGCAGAGAAGATTTTTCAGGTGGTTACGCTCTTTACGCTTTTGACTTGACACCCGATTTAGCCGAGGGTGGACATTTTAATCTCATCAAGCCGGGGAATATTCGCGTTGATATGAAATTCGCACAAGCATTGGATAGAACCATAAACGTCATCGCATTTGCCGAATTTGAAAATATTCTTGAAATCGACAGATCCAGAAACGTCATTTTCGATTATACCAATTGAAGATGGAGAGTGATATGATAGAAGCGATACTACGAGGAGATGCAAAGTGTTCTACCATGTTTCTGGGTGTATTTGCATGCGATCGCCTACCATCAACTTTGGACACAAGACGTCCTTCAATACTCGTCTGTAATACGGACACGTATGGTAATCCTGGGAAACATTGGATCGTTATCTACATAGAAAGTTCGTTGTACGGTGAATACTTTGACTCCTTGGGAGAGCCTCCGCAAGCACCATTCAGAACGTTTCTACATAAACATTGTGCACGTTGGATTTTCACGGACAGACAGTTACAAAGTGTAGTTAGTCGTTTTTGCGGACATTACTGCATACTTTATTGTTTGCATAGAGCTAGAGGAAAAAATATTAATGCTGTAGCGAACATGCTAACTTTTGACACTGGTCTCAATGATTATTTAGTTCATAAATTCGTTTGCACTGCATAAGAATAAAGTTTGATGAAATTTACACATGACTTGTTTTCGTACATTTACTTACTTACATATTTTTCTATGCAAAAAGTTGAAAAGGTTGGAAAATTTTTAAGTGACATGCACTTTTGCATTTGAACTCTTCCACTTATAAAAATCAGGAACTTTAAATTATGCTAAAAATTTCACAACTATATGAACCAACACCTGTGGTTATACAAATACTTACAATAATTTTGGAAGAAATTGCAGATTTTTACTGTATGACAATTTTTAACTTTAAATTTTGGTAAACGTTTTCACACACATGTGTACCAATACATCTGGTTATACAAATACTTACAATCAGTTTGGAAGAAATTGCGAAATTTTAACGAATAATAATTTTTTCATGCATGTGTGCCAAAAGATATAGTTATACACTACTTAGGCTATTTATGTTTTGAAAAAATTGGATGCTGCTGCCCCCCACAACTGCTATTTACCAATGCTGCGCGCGTACAGTTTGCACACATAGCATTTTGCATGTCACAAGCTGACGGAACTATTTTTGCATAGTACGCCAGTTGCATACAACACGTTTTGTGTACCTATTGTATACCACACCTAAATCTTTAATTATAAAGTTCTTATCAGGCAAGCGTTGGTGGGTGTTGAATTTGGTCGGGGGAGTGCCAGCGGGTGGTCGGCCGCAAGCGTTGGTGGGTGTTGAATTTGGTTAGACGAGTGTCAGCGGGGGGGGGGGGCGGCCGGGCAGCGGCATGTCTTTCGTCCTTAATTAACAACATCTAGACATACAGACACGGACAGACATATAGTCGCACACACATACCGAGAGAGGGATAGCCATACCGTCGGACAGACAGACAACCACACGGACAAATAATTGATTGATAGGTCACGAGACAATTTGGAGGCTTGCCATTGGACAGAGGGCGTGGCTGTGCCAGTAATCCAGTGAAGCCATACAATTGACGCGGCGGGGGGTGGCTGTGCTAGTTCCGGCCCTCATTATTGAAGGATGATGTTTCAATAACGGCCCCTTATCAACTACTACCCCCCCCCCCCAACTTTACTGTCTACACCGTTGTCGTGTACGCATTCCTGAACAGTGAACAGTACTTGGAAATGATGTCAATAATATCAGACGGCGAGTCATTTGCGTAAATGCAACGGCGGCGACGACGTTTTATCTGCGAGAAGAACGCGTATGTGCGTCGTGAAAGGAATGCGGCATTGCTTCGAACGGCATTCCTCCTTCCGACACTATCGGTGGCCTGCTGCTGCTGGCGTGCGTCTATCGGAGAGGAAGAAATTATGTCGGAACTTACAGAGACCGAGTCGTCGATGAGGAGGAGGAGGAGGAGGAGGAGGTATGCCGAGCGCCGTCGTCTTCAAGCTCAATGCATTCAGCGGCGTATCAACGCGAAATGCTCGGGGAGTTTCAGATAAAGTCGACAGATGATGGATACGTGAGTGAAGTAGGTTCGAGAAACCATCACTGCATCGGCTCGAGAGGCTCGGACCTCCGGGGCTGCGATACAAAGACGAGCCTGGAAGCTCTTAAGAAAGCGCCGCTGAGGAAAAGGATGACCAAAACTGAAGAAGAATACGCTGACCGAAGGTGAAGAAAAGGCGAAACGAAGCTGAAGAAAAGTTGGCCAAAGTTGAAGAAAAGGCTTGTTACTGTTTAACGACACTGCCATATCAAAGATGATTATTGTCGCCCTCCTCCTTTATCCAGGCTTGGGACTGGCACTGGCACTGGCAGAGTGCAACTAGTGGGGGAGTTCTGAAGACAAAGCTGACAGAAGCTGAAGGAAAAGGTTTATGGAAGTTGAAGAAAATGACGACCGAAGTTGACTGAAGCTCGAGTATAAAGGCACCCAAAGCTGAAGAAATGGCTGACCGACACAGAAGAAGAAAATTCTGATCAAAGTCGAAGAAAAGAACATCGAAAGCTGAAAAAAAAGACTGATCGAAGCTGAAAGAGAAAGTTGACTACAGCTGAAGAACAGATTGACCAAAGTCGAATACAAAAACGTTGACAAACGTCAAAGAAAAAGCCATAGCCACAGAGGAGGTTGACCAAGAAAAACGACGATTGACCAATGAACAAAGGACGCTGACCACAGCTTAACAAGTGCACGACGGCTGACCATTGAAGCCAAAAGTAAGGCTGACCAAAATCAATAAAGATGCCGGTCAAAGCACAGAGAAAGCTGACCACAGCAGAAAAGGCGACTGACTAAACAAAGCACAAACAAAGAAGCCACAAAGTAAACAGACACAGACAGACGAATAAAGAGACAAAAGGGGGGGTCAGTCATGCACACAGACAAGGCGCATTAAAGCGTCGCAAACACGAAAGAGTATACACACAACAACTGTGACACGCACATTGTTGTCTTTGAACAGACAGCGCAAGACAAACGAGGTTGTCGCGCGGAACAATACAATTCCGACTTATAGTTGAAAGCGAACAATAGATTGCCGTTCAATATTTGTCGACAGGCGACAATTGAATACAATTAATTTTATGTCTCTGCTGCCAATGACTGACAGCACTACACTACAACAGCTGCAGATGCTTAGTCGTCTACCAGTTCGGAAAATCGCTCAACACCAGAGAATGCTTTACATGGTGTTCAAGCGAAGAGACCAACATTGCGAGAGCGACTGGACCAACACTTTCACTGTGACAAGTCATTTATTTTCGCAAGCAGGAATCATCATTGACGCAGCGCGTCGTGTGCTTCGCTCTTCGGCTAGGGGAGAGCTTCTTGTCACGCGGGCTCGCTTGGCTATTAAGCAGCGCCGTGCTTTCTCGGTCGTGGGACCCACTGTTTGGAACGACCTCCCGGTTACTCTTCGCTCTCTACTTGTGGTCCATCCGACTGCGTTCTACAAGTCTCTCAAGTCTTTTTTCTTTGGTCGTGGTTGGGCTGGGAGCGCCTCTGAGTAGTTCCTTGAAGGGGCGCTATATAAATGCTCTGAATGAATGAATGAATGAATGAATGAATTGACAATGTTGCGTTTGCCATATATGCATTGCAAAACAAAACTATTCACTCACAAGTCACAACACATTGTAACTTCTTCTTAATTGTGGGTCGAGGATGAGGCTTAGGAATTACGGACACTCTTACCACACCCACTAACGCTAGTCATAATCTATATAAATAAAAATGAAACTTTCCAATAGTATGTGTAAAGTGTTCTCGAAAAGTACCGCACAGATTGTTTTGAAAATTTCACAAAACCTTCCATTCCTATAGAAGAGTTTCCATTTTTCTTTTTATCCGAAAAAACGCAATATTTTCCACAAAAAGTGAACTTTGCATTCCGCTCGACCGCCATTTGCAAATTCAACAAAGCCAGATTTCAACAAAGCCAGGTTGCCAGATTTCCGAAACGCCTTGACAGTGCCAGACGAAACATGAATGAGGTCGCGTGCCGTGACGTCATAAGCGAGTCGCATAATTAATTTTGCGGCCTTTCAACGTTCTTGGGCTAAGGGACGGTGTGAGGGAGGAAAGGAGCGGAGGGAGCGGGACAAAGAGGAGAGGGAGGGGGAGGGGAGAGGGAGGGGGGGAGGGAAAGTCTTTTCTGCCACAGCAACGCGTGGCCGGGTACAGCTAGTATAATATAATATTATTATTATTATTACTATTATTATGTGCTAATATCATTATTATTATAATTACTACTATAAATCTTTTATTATTAATGGAATAAATTATAATTATGGATTAACAATTGTATTGCTATCGTAATTGCCTGGTCATTATAATTTCAATTAGGTTTACTTTTACAATTATTATTACAATTATAATCGCATTGATTACAATTATTACAATCATCATCACCATCAATGATAATAACAACGATGACTCATCATTATTATCAAAACCTCCATTTTATCTTCATTATTAGTATTGTTATTAATATTATTATTTTAAATTTTATTATTATTATTATTATTATTATTATTATTATTATTGTTATTTCATAAGCAGTTTAAATTGGTGTCAAGGACAGCTTCAAATATACAAAGAGGGCCTACACTTTGCGGCACATTCAATCATTCAACCAATCAATTCAATCGAACGATCGATCGATCAATCAATCAATCAATCAGAATTTACATAGTTTGTTGTTGTAAGTCCTGCTACTCTCAATCAATGACTGGTAATGTCTGTCGATGCCAGATGTTGGTGAGACAGACAGCTCGTCGATGGCAAACTCATTATTTATATTATATCAACGTAGGCAACGACGACGATGTGTGTGCGCGTATCTTTGAGTGATTACACGTGCGTGAACGTATTGACGTAAGCACCAAGCACGTGTGTGCACGCTTGCGTAAGCGTGTGTGTGTGTGCCTACGTGTATAATGTATATGCGTATATGTGTGCACGTGTGTGTGTGTGTGCGCGCACGTGTGTGTGCGTGCACGTGTGCGTGCTGTGCGTGTGAATGTGTGCAATTGTGCATGCATGAGTGTGCAACAACGTGCAGTTTATATAGCGCCATAACTACCGTAGTAAGCAACCTAAAGGATGCTCTACAGCCAAAACTATCAGTGCAAGAAGTATATATGAAGAATTAATTTGTTTTCTATTGTGTTTTTTATCAGATTCCATCGCATCTATAAACACTAAGTTCAGATGCAGCACCACATTGTCATTGTTCAGTGCATTACTATTCACTATTGTTGTAATATAGCCATTACTACTCTTCATTGTTTCACTAATATAATAATTATTGGCCATTTTCAACTACTATTTCCCCATTGCTTCATTTAATACTAGTCGTCATTGATGCTTCATTAAAATTCGCCATTGTTTTACTACTAATCGTCATTGTTTCACTGCTATTAGCCCTTATTTCACTACCGTTGGAATTGTTTCACTGCTATTAGCCATTGCTCCATTACTATTTGCCACAGTTTCCCTATTATCTGCCATTTTTTCACATCTACTCGCCATGGTTTCACTACTTTTCGCCATGGTTTCACTACTTTTCGCCATGGTTTCACTACTTTTCGCCATGGTTTCACTACTTTTCGCCATGGTTTCACTACTTTTCGCCATGGTTTCACTACTTTTCGCCATGGTTTCACTACTATTCACCACTGTTTCACTACTATTCACCACTGTTTCACCGCTATTCACCACTGTTTCACTACTATTCACCATTGTTTCACCACTATTCACCACTGTTTCACTATACTGATAATGCCGAAACAGCAGACAATGCCTTCTGTTTCAATCACAAGACCAATCTCGAGCAGAGAGATCATGCATCGTAAAAAGCAACAATAGAATGGTCGACAATGGATCGCAACACAATTGAGCAGACGACGACGATCGCAATAACAAATGGAATGCTCACATAATAAATATATGGAATAACAACAGATTACGATGTGGCGCATACAAACAGAATAATCTCCTACATAAATACACACTTCTCATTTTCTCATTGTTTATACGCCCAGTAATTACACGCAATTCGTAAATCTTTCACGTTAACCAAAACCACACATCATGCCACCCACAATAAAAAAAACTTGATTATACTCACAGCCAAAAAACACACCCCAGCTAAAAAACAGACCAAAACCTCGGCCACAAGACAGATTATACCTTCATTCCCTCAACCCAAAAACAGATCGTACCTTGCCAATAGGACAGATGATACTGCCTGCTTGTGGTTGATAATTGTTTACCAACTTATTGACCGCCTACCCACAGTATAGTAAGTACTACCTTGCTTGTCATAGTTTCTTTACTTACTTACTTCACTGCCTACCCACAGCACCTAGTACTACCTTGCTTGTCATAGTTTGTTTACTTACTTACTTACTTGACTGCCTACCCACAGTACCCAGTACTACCTAGCTACCTATCGACTACTCCCCTAACTACTCCATTGCAAGAGAGTTTGTTTACAGAACTTTCTGAGATGTATCCAGAATGATAGCGTATTGTGCGCTTAAAAATAAAAGTTGCAATAGAAGCAGAAAGGTATACAAATACATGTTGAATCTCACAGGTCTACCTAATGACCAACAACAACTATATACTCCGTATTGTAATAAAGGCAGTAAGGTACAATAATACTTGTTAAATCTCTCACCTACCTATTACCTATTCCCCAACCTCAATACCGTATACATATACCGTACACATCATCCTACCATAATATTGCAATAAAAGCAGAAGTGTAGTATACAAACACATGTCAAATCCCCCTCCCCTACTCACTATTATGTTACCTGATCCCATGTTATGATTATATATCTGGTACCCTTTTTGATTGTTTTGATTCAACGTTCACACAGTGCGTTTGCAGGCGGTTCAATAAAGTACATGCTTACTTACTCACTTACTCACCTCAATACCTACCAACCTACTACTTCCAAGACTACCATATAGTACCCTTGTTTCTACCCCTCAGTCTACCGAATACCGAACTCCTCTACAAACTGCCTGACCTAGAGCTCTACCCTACGAAGGGTTGTGTTACATCTTGAAAGAAAGGCGTCAGGAATGCAGGACATTTTTTGCTGGATAGGCCTGGCTCAGAATGTCAGTTAAAGAACACAGAGATAAACCAACGAAACCAACGGCGTGCCAGATAGAGGACAATGGCAACAGCAAAACAATAGTTTGGAAGCGCCGATGCTCATTGGCTAACCAAAGGGGTTCAAGCCTTGACCCAAATACATATATACATAATTGTGGACTTAGGGCAGGCAGATAAGTATACGCTTGTATACATGCATACAGCTGAGCATGCTTGCATATATACACAATTAAACATGTGTTTACATGCATATATGTAAATAAGTGGCTTAGAATAGAAGTCCTAGATTTATAGAACTGTCTAGAAAAGAAGGAATTAGAATAGTTTAGAATAGAAGAGATTAGATTAGAATGAATTCAACTAGAACAGATTAGATTAGAACTGATTAGATTAGAACGGATAAGATTAGATTAGATGAGCCTACCTTGGATGAGTTGAACTTGATCGCTGACACAAACAGAGAACGTCTCTCCGGGATTGACGTGTACATTGACAACGTACTGCTGCTGTCCCGCATTGTTTCCCCCTCCTCCTCCTCCGTCCTCATCCTCCACGCTCTCCCTCCGCGCTCCTCCTCCTCCTCCACTCGGAGTTGGTGACATCCTTGCAGACGATCCGCTCAACCGTGTCGAAGTCGACTGACCTTGACCTCCGCTGACACTTCCGCTGCCACTTCCGCCACCGCCGTCGTACGACATGACGCAGTGTCGGTGGAGTCGTGGGATGTGCGCCGACATCGGCGGCACAGTCGTCGTCGGTGCCATCGCGAGCGGAGGAGCGTGTCTCTGGCGCGGAATCGAGCGATGAGCGCCACCGTGAGCGCTTTCCGGCGGATGCGGCGGAACAGGAGGCAGGGAGTGCGGCTGGAACTCGCTTACGACGGCGGGAAGCGGAGTGAGGATGCACTTCGGTTTCGCGCACGGTTCCTTTGGCGCTGCATGCTCCGTCGATGGCGCCGTGTCGTCCTTGGGGTTGAGAGGTCGACGAGAGGAGGACGGTTTGTCGTCCTTCGTCGCGCCTCCTCCTCCTCCTTCTCCTCCTCCTCCTCCGCCTGGAATGTTTTCCTTGTCCTGCAGCGGGACGAGTGTCGATCCGGATTCCACGGAAGTTTCGTCCTTCGATCGAACGGCGACCGATTCGGATTTTCCCGGATCGTCGGGTTTTTTCGGCGCTTTTGTCCCGTCGCTGTTTTTCCGGTTGCCTTCTTTGCTCTTGCCTTCCTTCGTCTTACCTTCCTTGCTCTTACCGTCGCTGTTCTTACCGTCGCTGTTCTTACCGTCGCTGTTCTTACCGTCGCTGTTCTTACCGTCGCTGTTCTTACCGTCGCTGTTCTTACCGTCGTTCTTATCGTTGGTCTTTTCGTCCGTGCTGGGTTTTTTGGTGCCGACGTCTTCCGATGCGTTTTTCTCGTCGCAGATTTTCTCTTTGCGCGTTTTGTTCTTCTTTGACAGTTCTTCCGCGACGCTGCACGAGTCTTTTGCGTCGCTTTTGACCTTGACCCCGCTCGAAGCGACATTTACTGGTGACCTTGACCCTACAGGTGACCCTGAACTTCTGGGTGACCCTAAACCGTCAGGCGACCTTGAACATTCAGGTGACCTTGAATCTCTAGGTGACCTTGACTCTTTAGGTGACCTTGACTCTTTAGGTGACCTTGAATCTCTAGGTGACCTTGACTCTTTAGGTGACCTTGAACCTACAGGTGATTTTGAACATTCAGGTGACCTTGACTCTTTAGGTGACCTTGAACCTTTTGGTGATTTTGAATTTCTGGATGACCTTGAACCTCCGGGCGACCTTGAACCATCAGGTGACCTTGGAACCCCGGGTGACATCACAACTCCGGATGCCTCAACAGCGCTTGCATTATCTCCGGATTGTACTGTAACGGACGACTCCACGCTCACCGATTCAGCAGCTGCTGCTGTTGCAGACGCCAACTCAGTTGCATCTTCCTCATCCTCATCTTCATCATCATCTTCCTCCTCCTCCTCCTCCTCCGTCTCCTCTTCGGAAACGACATCAATGCTGCACACATCCGTAGTGCCTTGTTTCGTCACCTTCGCATCATCCTCATCATCATCATCGTCATCATCATCATCGTCGTCATCATCATCGTCGTCATCATCATCATCATCGTCGTCGTCCTCTGATAAATCCTTCCGCACATCTTCATCATCCTCCGCAACATTCTTTTCAGTCGAGTCCTTAAGCAGTTCTGTCGGCATAGCAACCGCATCAGGACCAGGTGGCACTGCCGCCGTCGGGTCTTCTACGATGCATTTCTTTTCAGGAGTTTTGTCAGCGGTGCTCACCGCGAGCGAATCGTGTTTTCGATCGTCAGTTGAGTCAGGAGTCGATTCGAGCAATGCTGTCGTTTCTAGCTCCTCGCAGGATGACTCGTCTACTCGTTCGAGGCTTGCCATGTTGTTGTTGATGATAGTCAGTGTAACCATTTGTTAAGTTTCATCTGTGAGATCGAATGTCGTCTGCTGCTCACACAAGCCATCGTCTGTGCAAAAGAAAAATAAAGAATTACTCACAAAAGATGGAAAAATTTACATACACAGATAATGCAAAACACACAGAAAAACAGTGGAAACAGAGAAATTGATAAAATAGAAAAATTGAAAAACACAGAAAAATGGCAAAACACAGATTAATATGATTTAATTTTTAAAAATGGCAAAACACAGACAAATTGACTAACACAGAAAAATGGCAAACAACAGACAAATTACAAACCACAGACAAATTTAACAACACAGACAAATTTTTGATTTAATGAAAAATGGTAAAAGCACCGAAAAATAGTAAAATCAGTGACAAATGGTAAAAGCACAGACAAATTGCCTAACACAGAAAAATGGCTGAAGACAGGAAATTGCAAGACTTAAAAAAACTGCAAAAACAGAAAAATTGCAAAACACAGAAAAATGGTGAAGCACAGACAACTTGCAAAAAACACAGACAAATGACTAGCACAGAAAATGGAAAGAGAAAAATATGGCAAAAACAGAAAAATTGGAAACGTATGCCTAAAAGGCAAAGAAAAATTACAAGAACACATAGCTTTGAGGCTAACATTATGTGCTTCATGTGGAGAATGAACATCACAGTAAACAATCCAAGAACTTCCATAGCACCACCATCACCACCGCCACCACCATTAAATTATATTAATCATCATCATAGACATCGTGAACCAAAACCACCAACACCACTATAGATCATCACCACCACCATCATCATCAATATATATCATTGTCGTCGTCAGTGGCGTAACAACCATGTAACGAAGGTGGACAAAATCCACGGGCCCCCGAGGTCCAAAGGGCCCCCGAGCTTATTTAGTACAAAAGTTCCATGTACTTTTTCACAGTTCTTTGTTTTATAGTTAGTTTCAGATTGCAGAGTCTGACCATAATATAGAGTTTTGTAGACCTAGCCTGGATACGACGGATATGATAAATGATACGCATGTGTCGTGTCTGTCGGGACTCTATGGGTCATCGGATGTGAGAGCATTTGACCCGTAGTAGACATCAACACTTAGTTGTACGCTAGAGGCGGGGTCTACAGTTAGGGTAATAGGTCCTAGGGTATACGTTCACCCATTATAAGGAATGATGCTTGAAATAGTATCTGCCTTCTTTTCAGCTCCTAAATCTTGCTGTCTGTGTGTGACACTGTGTGTGTCTATCTGTCTGTCTGTCTCTCTCTGTCTGCCAGACAGAGAGAGAGATAGGTCTCTCTCTCCGTCTGTTTGCCTCTCTCTCACTCTCTCTATCACTCAGTGTGTGTGTGTGCACTGTGTGTACTTGTCTTTGTGTCTGTCTTTGACAATGTCTCTATACGAGTCAAGCGTTGAAGTGACTGGTACACACTGCACATTGCAGTGTTCATTCCTTCGCGCTCATAATAACAGTCACTGCATTCATTCGTTTACTTTTATCTGGATCATCACTATTGCGGTGCCTAAACGAAAATAATCACCAATAATAAAAATCACAGACAAATGGTCTAACAACAACTGGTCTACAGACAACTGGTCCAGAGCTTGAGAAATGGAAGCTGGATGAAAGCTTTTTACAGATGAAATGGAGGCTGGATTGATGAAAAACGCAAGGGAAATGGAAGCTGGACGAAGGTTCTTTTACAGGTGAAATAGAACACGGATTGACGAAAATAACACGTGAGAAATATAAGCTGGATGAAAGTACACATTTTAGATCTAAAATAGAAGCTGGATTGATGAAAAACGCTTTAATAAAAGCTGGATGAAGGTATTTTTATATCTGAAATCAAAGTTGAATTGACGGAAATAATGAACGAGAAATAGAAGCTGTATGAGGTATTCTTAGACCTGAAATAGAAGCTGGATGAATGTTGAAATACATGAATGAAAATTATCAATCCAGCTTCCATTTAAGCTAGAAAACCATTTAACGTTTTTTTCTCTCATAAATCCAGCTTCTAATTCATCAATACGAGTTGTCTGTAGACCAGTTGTCGTGGAACCGTTTCCTTGTTTTGCATTGAACCATTAATGTGCCTTAACAATGCATGGATTAGCTTATTGATGACAGCGTTTAATAGTGACATTCATAAAGCGAAACTTTACGAAAACTCACTATAGTAGGCCTACTGCAGCCCTACACTATTGCGCTACCAAAATTGCTTCAGATATAATTACGCTCTTGTTTTAAAATTGCCATCTAATTGTTTTCACTGTTTAGTTCCGTTTATGGATAGGGCCCCCAAGCTGAGAATGTCCACGGGCCCCCGGCTCAGTTGTTACGCCACTGGTCGTCGTCGTCATCATCATCATCAGCATCATAAGTATGGTAACATCGGCGTGTGTGTATTGTGTGTGTGTGTTTGTGGGTGCCCTTATTGCCTGGCTAAAGGAAATCCTATAATTCAATTGAAGTACAGTAGGTAGATAAGGGTTGAAAAACAACGCTGAGAGAGATGCATTGGCTCTTGACACAGTTTACAGTTCTACACTACACATCTTTCTATCAAGATACCAGCGAGGTCTGCACAGGAAACCGACAGCAATCTCTACATCGTAAAGTAACACAAGCGAAAATTTATATAGCGCCTTAAGAGCCTCTTCGACGAAAACATCAATCACAATATTACGGTATTTATATAATGCAACGTCAAGATCTCTAAGTACTCCATTTATTCAATTCTTGTGCAGGGTTTTGGTGAGTTCGGGTAACCACGTGTAACTATGTCGCCTATTCAATAATTGGGTAACCATGTCACATACTCTGACACCTAATATAACTAAGTAGGTAACCATGGATTGGATATAACATAAAGTCTCCTATTCAATAATAATTATTCGGTAACCATGTCACTTCAGGCAACCATGTCACTTCAGGCAACCATGTCACTTCAGGCAACCATGTCACTTCAGGCAACCATGTCACTTCAGGCAACCATGTCACCTATATATTTAAACAATCACCAACCCATCATCAAGTCTAAGAAATTCTTAGATTGCCGTAAAAAAAGTTTTATCATGTTCTTGCACAACAGATATAAATGAGAAAGTAAACATGGAACGAAGATTATGCAAAAGATATGAATATGCCTTCTTCACAGACAATTATGGGTTTACAAGCAACTTGTCCAAGGACGCTATATGCACTCAATATGCAGACAATATGCAGTGGCTCAAGGTATACGCTCAACCTGCAGCATCACTTGGAAAGATCTCTTCTCTGTCCCGCGATCAAGAACCACGTTGGTCCAACCAAGATCACTTCCAAGCATTTGGCTTGCTCGTTGGAATACCCTCCCTTCCATTTATTATAAGTTTCCATTCTTTCTGTTCGTATACATTTCCCAAAACTTATTTCTTCTCTCTGGGTGCATGCACTTGAAGTGCCACTGAAGAATGGTCACTGCTGTTAGTGGTGCTATATAAATTATTACAAACTACATAACGTTACAAGCGGGGCAATAGACCAGACAAAGAAGAAGAATGACAATGGAGACTATTTATTGTACATGTAACAAGAAGAATGACAATGAAGACTGTTTTTATTGTCTACAGGCCTACATGTAACATGCAGCTGTTTGGCAGCAAAATGTACAATAAATATTCTCCATTGTCATTTGTCTTTGTCAACTTGTCAAGTCCTTTGCTTCGTTTGTACTGTAGGCCTAATGACATTGCGTAATTTGCCAAACAGATGCTGGCATCAGTAACTGATGATCATGACAGTTGCACAACATATATCTGCTGTTCAAGATATCCCATTATTTCACTCACATGTATCATCAAGTCATCGCTAAATCTAAATCTAAATGCAGACACTGGGTTTTACCAGAGCCGTTTCGATTTTCTACACTACGCTATTAATAACCAAGGAGATTACAGAAATCGCCGTCTTGATAATGAATTAATTAATCGTGAATTACCAAATCAAAAGACTCATGAATATAAATGGCCACGACAGACAAGGCAGGTCCATGATTCACGCATGCATGCACTCTAAAAATAAACCTCTGAGGCAGTGATTTGGTTGATTGAGAGCCAGTGATAGAAGCAGTACCCTTGGCCATAGACTTCTAGATTACTTTAGATGCTAAAGATATAGGAGCCCTTGCATTGGCAGAGCAGAGCAATTTGAAATTTTGGGGTTTTGTTTAAATTTCCCAATTTCTCTTATATAATTATCCTTAGCAACATTAGCGCCCTAGTTCGGAGAAATTTTTTAAAACCAAAACCTAGTAGTTAAAAACAGGTGTCAATTTTCCAAGGGGCAAGTGCCCCAGAGTACTTGCCCCTATGCGTGTGGTGACTGTCCATGGAGTTAAGGAAACCGAAATACCTCAGTTGTGTCACGTGCAACCTGTCACCAAATCACACGATACTGACCTACACTCTGGTAGCTACCCATAATAGGTGATCATTAAAAGTCTTGCTACTACCCTCCCCTGCAGGTCTTTTTTGTAAACAACAATAACAATAACACTCCCATTATATATAAAGGCAGACTCCTAAATGACTTAGTCCGCAAACCGCCCTCGCGTCTGCATTCACCGATTAAAAACCGATATTGATGATCAATCACTTCCAACCGGTTTACTACCACAACCGAATCGTCCGCCTCCGCAAGAAAACAACAACACGACCAGGTGATAAGCAAGTGCTCGAGCATACGCAAATTATTTATGCACGGATGGAAATTTATTCAAATGCAACTCGCTGGAAGAAAACACCACAATTCGATTTAACCAGCCACAAAGAAAGTCGTACATGCAAGTTGAACTGCAATCTGAAAAATATGGCTGCAAAGTTTTTGACGTGTGATTTAAAACTCCGTGTGCAATATTATTATTGTTCGACAAAAGCCACGATCGTTATTATCGACGCTGAAAATGTTGAACCAAAGAGCAATAATTCATAATAAATTGTTTGTTTCAGAAGCTGATGTTTTTTGCAGTCAATCATAAATTCATATCAATATGTACAGCGTATATTATACTCGTACATTATACAATTTTTCTATTAAAAATGATTCAAGTTGCTGAACATTTTCAATTTCAGGCATTGGAGTATAGAATCAAGGTACAATGGAGAGGACTTAATAACAATGATATGACAGAACTACAAAGAATAGACATAAAGAAAATTAATAACAAAAATGAGCTCTAGATCAACAGCAGCATTACCAACAAATAATAATCATAACCATAACCCACACTGTTTAATAATTTTTAAACAGAAAGTAAAAGAGTTTAACAGATGTAATAGTTACAAATACGTTGTTGCTCAAAGGGAGAGTATTAGAATAATTGAAAGGTTCAGGTTCAGGTTTGAAAACACAGAGATAGGAAAAAATTAATTATACAGAACAAAAGCTGAACTAGTTAACTAAAGTGCACACGAGGCATATTATTGAACTAACCTTTGAAAAGAGATATTTATATGCAGCATACATCACCAGCAATACTAACAGTTCATTCATTCGTTCATTCATTCATTCATTCCATGGACTAATACAGCATCCTTTCAACAAACTTATAATAATTTATGACATGGCTAAAGAAAAAAGACTGGATTTATGAAAAAAATAAATGAAACAACAATAATACAAAGTAAAAGTGCATGAAGTAAAACAGGTAAAAATAAGCATTGCAAAGTAAAGAGAGCAAAGGTAATAAACAGCCTAAATAAGTAAGATAACTTTTCAATACTATTATTAATTCCTAACTATAGAGCTGCAGGTTTTAACATTTAACTAATTGATTAAAAAATCGTCCTTATATTCTATTAATTTTCCATTATTTTTTCACATATTATTTCATGAAGTCAAGCGACCATTTCCAAAATACACAACATCGTGAAGAGTACCATGCTAAACTTTTAAATGGAAAAATTAATCAATCCTCTTACATTTGAGGTAAATTTAATAGTGATGGGGGTGGGCAAGCCCGATATTTATTAGGTAAGTAGCGGTATATTGACAGAGCATCAACCAAATACAAAATAACAGCAGTCAGTACAAACTTAACGACTTTCAAACTTGTCTTTGATGCACAAGTCAAAGGATCAATCGAAAGAGGGTCATATGGACCCTGCTGAGACTGGACTGATCCTTTCTTTCAGGAAAACATTCACGACAGCCCCATAATAACAGCACAACATGAAATCTTAAATTTAAATCTCAGAGGCATTGGTGACATTGCTCTGTGTGGCCAAAATCATCTGTGGGTGAAAACGAGTTCGGGCCGCCTTATAGGTCTGTTCTTCACTGACCCCGTGTCATTGCCAGAGGGGCATAAGGTGCATGACTCACCACGACCCACAGGATATGGGCACTCAAAGCCCCACTATAGTGTATGACAAATGGCCTACGACAAGAACGATGACAGAAGGAAACTGATAATAATGTTCAGGGTCTGATTTAACAAACCCTCCACTCAACACCCCACCGTCCCCACCCCCTTCCAAACGCCCCTAAAAGTCATCTCTGCTTACCAACAGACACTAATCTCCCGTTCATGCTTAGGTCATTAAAATCCCAGCGCTTAGTTAATCATTTTATTGCTGAGTAGTATTCACATCACAGCTTAAGATCAATCAATCAATCAAATATTTTTATTTGGAACCAAAGTATACATGACAAGTTTACACATCTTAAACATTGGTTACAAAAAGGGAGGGCCTTTTTAAATGTTGCAGTATGACAGTCACTGACATTTTGTATGAATGTTTGCACTCTTTTTCCTTCGGCCCTGGCTGAGCTACCATTATATAAAATTATAAATCATACTAATGCTATTAAAATTAGTAGTATTAGTTTTTGTATTGGTAGCAGAAACAGCATCAGCAGTAGCAGCGGTAGGAGTAGCAGCAGCAGCAGGAGTAGTGGTAGTGACAGGAGCAACTCTGCAGCTGATGCTGTAGAAGTAGTGGTAGTAGCAGCAGCAACAGCAGTACCAGCATGAGTAGTAGTGTTGTTGCAGTAGTAGCAGCAGCAACAGCAGTACCAGTACCAGCAGGAGTAGTAGTGTTGTAGTAGCAGCAGCAGTAGTATTAAGTCTGGTCGATGACAAATTGTAGTGGTAGTAGTAATAGTAGTAGTAGTAGTGCAGTAGTGGCATTGGTAATCAATAGTAGTAACTTCTGTAGCACCAGTGTTTAATGCACAAGGAATCGAGGTCAGTCTGTAGAGACTGATGCCCTGTGGAGCCGTATGCATGAACAGGGTGCCAGTGTTATTCCCAATTGCTAACCAAGCTGTCTAAAGGGAGGTAGGTTACATCTGCTTAATTTCCATGCACAAGTTAGGAACCTCAACACTTAATTTTCGGCTGAAAGGAACAGGTCAAAACACAAGAAAGGGCCAGGTCCTCAAATTTCGCAAGATCAAAAGGCTGACAGCTGTCATAATACAATTCCGAATGTTGACACCCGATAAAGTAATTTACAGATGTGAACTCTTTTTAAAAAATCAAACAAATCAACATTAAACTGGGGGATAGAGCCCAAGTCTAGACAAGGCTTGCTAAAGGCCCAACAACAAAAAACATCATGTCTGAAGATGTGGAAAGAATATGATGGCAGTGCAATATGGATTGCATATGTCACACACATGGTCCCATGATGCAAGACGTACCGCACCCTAATGTACGACGACGGTGTCTGTAAAGGGTGACAGGTCACACAAGCACTGTCAAGCAGGTCACGTGTTAGTCACAAATTACATCAGTCTTCTAGAGAAACTGTATCATAACTACAGATGCTACAGATTTAATTAGAAAAGCAACATTTAGCAAAGCTTATACCGGTATTGCACGAATCAGTAACATTAATGCTTACCCAGACTGTATAAATAATTAACATTAACGTTCAAGTTTTAGTAGCATTGTTGTATACGTAAAACTTAACTTACACTCAAATTGGACCATACTGTCAACTGGATGCTTTAGTAGCTACAAGAGTGCTATCTAAACTCCTGCAGTTCATCAGTCGTCTGAACTGCTACGAGAGTGCTATCTGTGCATCATTCGTCTGTGCAAAGAACGCGTTTATTTGGACATAAATGTCAAAATATGCTGCTCACCCATGCACCAGAAAGAAATCAGTGCTACATTCTTGACACGGCATAATCAAGTCTAGACAGAGTAACAGGCCCGAGGCAGTTAAAGCTACGCCAGCGTTGCAACAAAATCCAGCGCTATATAAATGAATAAGGTCCTCGGTTTCGTCGAGCAAGTCCACCTTTTTGTTCGACCCATCACCGTTAATCGCCGACATACAAGAATTGTCAACCGCACCCAGGTCTTTAACATACCCCATTAACATCGCGGAAGGCAGATGTATGCGGCTAGCGTATCGTTCGCTCGTTTCTGCCCAACAAAACCCGCAAAAAGGCGCATAGGTGCACCGTATTTCGAACGAGCGGCGTCTTACCTAAGTCGTAAATTGTGCGATTCGTTAAACGCTTCTTTCTGGAGAAATGCTACGAAGACCATATGCTTGTTCGTTCAAAATTATCTCCTTACGCCATATTGAATTTCTGTATTACTTTGGCTGCGCAGCTTCGCGGCCGCTGCTGACACCGCTGCAGCTGCGCCAGCGCTGTCAGCGACGCACGCAGCGCTGTCAGCACACGAGATAGGCGCTCGTGCAGCAGCTGGGAAGTTGCTGCCCGCGAACTGCCCAGCGCTGCCACTACCGTAACTCCAGCGCTCTGACTACGTGACGTCATATGGAACTAGGATTTCCCCTCTCTGCATAGCCACGCCCACACACATCATGAAAACACACTGCCTAATAACTCTGACTGTTTTCCCTGTTTGTCAAAGCTCTTATGTCTCTAATAAAGCAATAATAATATTATGGATTAGGCTAAAAGGTTGATTATTGATATAAACTGTTATGCCATGTGTGATTAGGCGGTCATACAGTAAACTAAGGTCCTCAGCTGCTAAAGATCTGAGTTTAGAATTTGAATGAACGATTTTTGCAACGTTCAAACGGCTCCCTCTTTGATGTCACTCTGAACTCGCCGACCAAGCATCAGCACATCTTTCCCCACGCACTCAGTTACCTTCGTCTGAACTCCCTGACCCGACCAAGAATTAAGCGACCCCGAAATTTACATTGGCAAGATGGCTGCTGAGACAGACAACAATATTAGGCCTATACTTGCACGATCAGGCCCAGTGACAGTCATAGGCCTACATGCGACACACTGTCACACACAAAAACACACACGCGCGCACACACACGCGCACGCGGACTTTAGACGAAACAAATAAGCATACAAACACTGACATCAAGCAAGTCTACGGATAAACACTTCACCAAAAATGCAAAAAAATACAAGCAGACAGACAGATTTAATTCCTTAGCTTTTGCAGAGCACGTTCACTCCTTCAGCCTCTAAATAGCATCATCATCAGCCACATGTCATGTAGGCCTAAGGCGGTTAAACCACCCGATAACGAGTTGTTTTACAGTCATTTGTGATTGTGTGACATTGTCTGAATTTCACCACAGCTACACTGCAGTGGGTCCGAATTAAGCCTGTCTCCATCGAACCATGTTAGCAGCACAGCGTCCATGCCAAGTTCTACATAGATTTAGCGCTGACTAAATGCCCACTTGGAAGATTATGACTAAAGGGCCAGGCAGACCACTATAGACCTATAGGCCTAGACAAACAGGCAAACAAACGAACATCTCAGTAGACAGACAGACAGACAGAGACTGACTGACAGACAGACAGACAGACAGACAGACAGACAGACAGACAGACAGACAGACAGACAGACATCTCAGTAGCTTCTCTCTCTCTCTCTCTCTCTCTCTCTCTCTCTCTCTCTCTCTCTCTCTCTCTCTATCTCTCTCGCTCTCTCTCTCTCTCTGTCGCTCTGTCTCTCTAGCCTATGTGTGGCTCTTTCTCTAAACTTCTATCTGTTATGTCTCAATCTCCAATGATTTCCATTTCTGATGACAACTTAACATAGAAAGGAGCTGAAGCTGAGTGTGAGGGCGGTTCCGATGACGTCATGTATGCGTAATTGACGGAGA
Source organism: Lumbricus rubellus (assembly GCA_945859605.1). Lineage (NCBI taxonomy): Eukaryota > Metazoa > Annelida > Clitellata > Crassiclitellata > Lumbricidae > Lumbricus > Lumbricus rubellus. The sequence continues at coordinate 38,622,319 of OX243819.1, forward strand.
ATCCCTCGCGCCTACGCTCCGCCCACGTTAACGCAAAACAAGGAATCCCCACATTATAGGCTATTATATTACAGTAATATATAATATACATGTATGTGGAATCTCCTCGCTAATGTTGATCGAACATAACAACATTATTACTTGATGCTGCCCACGTGATCCGCTTTTGTCATCTAGGCCTAGCGATACAATGACATTAATCATTTAAAACGTAAGCCTAATCATTAACATTTTAATGATTAATGTGGTAAGAACGCGGATCGCCAACACTTCGCAATGATCGCATAATAATCATAACAGAATAACAAACGAACGAACCGAGACCTATTCGAAAATTAGGGTTTAGTCTCATTATCAATTTTGAACAATTATGTAATTTATAGGCCATCGTACGGCGTGTAGGCCTATCGGTCAGCAATATTGTGGGGACAGTTTTTAGTTTCTCATGGGCGCATTCAGAATTTTGCAGAACAGTCAATGAAAAACCAAGACTTCAGATTTGGGACAAATCTCTCTCATCTCTCTTTATCTCTCCCTCTGTCTCTGTCTGTCTCTGTCTGTCTCTGTCTGTCTGTCTGTCTGCCTGCCTGTCTGTGAATCAGTCAGTCAGTCAGCCAGTCATTCAGTCAGTCAGTCAGTCAGTCAGTCAGTCAGTCAGTCAGTCAGCCAAATCTCTCTCATCTCTCTTTGTCTCTCCCTCTGTCTCTGTCTGTCTCTGTCTGTCTGTCTGTCGGTCTGTCTGTCTGTCTGCCTGCCTGTCTGTGAATCAGTCAGTCAGTCAGCCAGTCATTCAGTCAGTCAGTCAGTCAGCCAGTCGGTCAGCCAGTCAGTCAGTCAGCCAGCCATTCAGTCAATCAGTCAGTCAGTCAGTCAGTCAGTCAGTCAGTCAGTCAGTCAGTCAGTCAGTTAGTCAGGCAGTAAGTTAATTTCAGTCTGTCTCTCTGTGTGTGTCTGTGTCTGAATGTCTGTCTGCATCTGTGTCCGTCTATATGTTTATAAGATAGGCCTACACAAAAGTACACAGTTCGTCTGTGTGTTTGTCTGTCTGCCTGACTGTCTTTCTGTCTCTCTCTTTCGTCTACCGGAATGACGCTTAGTCAGACGTTGATTTACATGATGGAGGCTTCATGGAGCTGAGGCCTAGATTGAATATTCGGATATTACGAATATTAAAACTAAAGTCTCGAATACTCGATCTATGAGAATATTCTTAAAAGAATCTTATCTTATAAAATTAATACAGTAACACGCCTCAGATTCTGAGTCAAATTATTTTGGTTTCCGTTCGATTTTTGTTAAGGACGATTAATTTTGTTAATGTCATTGTCACTCGGTAGATGGCAGAGCGTTTCGATGTAACGTTGACTGACTCAACTCTGTCAACCGTTCAGTGTGTCTGCATATGGTATTGTATTGACAATTGTATTGTGTTGTATTGTACTGTACTGTTTTGTATTGTGTTGTATTGTATTGTACTGTATTCTATTGTATTGTACTGTTTTGTATTGTTTTGTTTTGTATTGTGTTGCCATTAATAAAGGTCTCTTGCAGCAAGAGCCTTTCAGAAGCGCTCCCAGTGAGTGCAACCCCGAGAGACAAGGCATGCTGTGAGGCGAGAGAAAAATGACGAAAGACTAGCTACCAGAGAGGATGACATTATAGTGGAAGGCCATTCTATAGAAGAAGAATTGTCATTTTTCATCATCGTCATCGTTATCGTTATCGTCATCGTCGTCGTCGTCGTCATCATCATCGTCATCGTCGTCGTCGTCGTTGTCATCGTCATCGTCACCGTCACCGTCACCGTCACCGTCACCGTCACCGCCACCGCCATCGTCATCTTCATCGTCATCTTCATCGTCGTCGTCGTCATCATCGTCATCGTCATCCTCGCTGCCACCGCCACCACCACTACCATCACCGCCGCCGCAACCACCACCACTACCATCACCGTCACCGCCACCACCACCACCACCACTACCATCACCGTCGCCGCCACCACCACCACTACCATCACCGTCGCCGCCACCACCACCACTACCACCACCATCGGGGTCAACCCTGTGTTCCCACCCTGGACGCATTTATCCCTCGTATTAGACGGCTTAGGTCAATCTGTGCTTAACCCTTTGACAACTAAAATGCATGAGAAACAATGCTGCTCGCTGCAGGCAAAGGGCTAAGCTGGACGGATGTAAACAATGGAATGTCCGGTGATGCGCAAACCCTGTGTCCTGCAGGACCTTAGAATAATCATCCATTGTCGGATTAACGGATAAAGGGATTAAGGGATTAAGGATGGGAAATGAAAGGCTCACCAATACCCCCCCACTCCCCACATCGGATATTGGAAAGTTACTTTCAAGACATGCAGCTTATACTAGAATTCGTCCATTAGTTGTATTTTATTCATATATAATAAAGTGTGCGTGTGCACGTGTACATGCTTGTGCGTTTGTGTGTGCATGTGTGTCTGTGTAAGTGCAGGTGTAAGCATTAGCGTAAGTGTATTAGTGTGCGTGTATGTGCACACAATTCTACATGGGATATAGGGAGCAGTTTGCTATCTGGAGAACCTGCCGTGGTTCTTAAGACAGACAGACAGACAGACAGACAGACAGACAGACAGACAGACAGACAGACAGACAGACAGACAGACAGACAGACAGACAGACAGACAGACAGACAGACAGACAGACAGACAGATAGACACACAGACACACAGACACACAGACACACAGACACGCAGACAGACAGACAGACAGACACACTAAACACATGGGGCGAGAGTGTCCGAGTTGCAACCGATCAATAGGCTTAGTTCGGAAGATTAAGGTTAATACGGCAGTTCGAAACCTGGTCACTGCCTGCTGCCATCTCACGCTATGACCCACTTATACGTATATCCCCTACACAAACACGCGCGCGTATCCCCTCCCCTCACACACTCGCGCACGACGAACGCACGCACACACGTGCACACATACACAAACACACAAGCACACAAGCACACACACACACACACACAAACACACAAGCATACACACACGAAATAGCCAAGTAGCAGGACCAGTGGGCCACCTCAGAGTCTGTCGTCCGATGTTTTATTCAATTCACACGCATACTCACTCATTAGTACCGTAATGCATGGATCGACTGAATTACCACTGGAACTGACCAGACCGATATAGTTGAGTGGAACCAGTGCTTTAGTTTAGAAATATGATGAATGAGTATTATTATTGTGTGGAACTAGTGCTTTAGAAATGATATGAAAGAATATTATTATTGTTGAAGACCAGGTATCCAAGAATGGGTGCCTGGTATGTCGACATGATATTTATTTCTTGATAAAAATAGTATGCTATAGGCAGTATAGGGTGGTGGCAAAATTATAACTATAGTAATCTATATAGCCTACGCTGCGAATTTGGCACAGGTTTAATTTTTCGGATGTCTACTACTACTGCTACTGCTGCTGCTGCTACTACTACTAGGCCTATACTACTACTATACTACTACTACCTGCCACTGGCATGATATATAATATAATGCTTTGCCATTTAAATCATGAAAGGTCCGCAAGCTTTGTTTGTGTGCATAATATTTCATACAATCCAGTGTATTGGCGTAATAATTAATTCCTTCCTGCCCGCGGGGCGTTGAAACCAGAGGTGCCCATGTTCCATGACCCACCCCTCTACAGTCTTACACACGCGGCGGGTGTCGCAAACAAAACTGCCTCGCGTGAGAAAGACGTCAGGCACGCGATCAACGGGCGTGTAGGCAATAGCAGAAGCCTGTTTTCTAAGGGAAAAGGCGCCCATCAAAGGAAGGCGTTCGAACGGAAAAGCGCCTTGTAACGCATTCATCTCCTCGGCGGCTATTCGCCTTCGTCTGAATCTACAGCGTGGCTCCGAAAAATCGCGGTCGTCGTTGTCGTTGTAGTCGTAGTCTCGATCGGTATACGTTGCGAGTTAGACGTTCGTGTCGGCCGCTCATTCAGGATCGCGAGTATTGAACGAACCGGCGCCGTCTAATTGGACGGAAGAAGCCCTCTGGCGGCCGCCGAAATCAACGACGACGGCGCATGCGTGCAAGTATCAATATATATATATATATATATACATTATATATATATACATATTATATATACTTTATATTATATACATAGATACATATACATTATACAAGCATCAATATATATATATATATATATATATATATATATACACATACACAAATATAAATATATACTAGCTGGGGTACCCGGCGTTGCCCGGGAATTTTAGGAAACATATATACACACACACATATATATATTATGTATCATATATGCATATTATGTTTACATATATATATATACGTATATGTACATATATTTATATGGACTCTCATTAAGTGTAGTGCATGTCGGGTAGGCGGATCGAGAGACTGATCTTGGTTGTCGGGTAGCATCTGGAGAGCTGTACGTAATACGTGACCACGTATATGGACATTTCTGGTTTTCTTGGAAAGCGCTATATAAATTCAGATAATATATAGACGTACGCGCGTGCATGTATACTTACTCTGAACTGGAGTGAGAGAAGGCAAAAGAAAAAGAAAAAGAAAATGGAAGCTAATGAAGAAATGGGAAAAGAAGCTGAATAAAAAGGAGAAAAGGAAAGAGAGAAAAGTAAGTGAAAGATGAAGAAAAGTGAACGGGAAAAGAGAACAGAACAGTGAAGAGAAAAAGGAAGTAGAAAACGGAAAGAGAAAAAGGGAAGAGAAAAAGGGAAGAGAAAAAGGAAATAGAAAACGGAAAGAGAAAAAGGGAAGAGAAAAAGGGAAGAGAAAAAGGAAATAGAAAAAGAAAAGAGGAAAACGGAGCAGAATATAAGGGAAGACAAAAAGGAAAATAAAAAGGAGAAGAGAAAAGGCTAGGAGATAAAGAAATGAGAAAAATGGAAGATGACGAAAAGCGGTCTCCAAAGCTTGTACTCAGAGGCTTCTATCCCATGTATAGGCGGGCGCGACTTGCGCCCAGTGAAAAACAGGGGGGGGAAACAGAAGAAAGCCAAAACTCACGTCGATAGAGGGGGGAAAGACCAGCCATAGAGGCAGTGCTTAATCTAGTCATCCCTAGAAAGAAGTTTCCTCCAGAAATTACTTCCCCCCATAAACATTTTTCAACATTATATTAGTTATTAGCTATAATAGTGTGCCTATTACTATCTACATTATTTCATCACATGAACTGTTTTAATACGCCACGATAAAATTTACTATTACCTAAATATAATAATATTATTTATGGCCTACTATTTTAATAAATGATAAATTCATATTATAATGATTTGATTTCATGTTAATACTTGTACAAATACTGTATTTGTACAACTAAATGCAGTGTTTAATCTAGACATCTCTGGGAGGGAGTTCCCCAGGAATGGAAATTTTCCTGAAAAATCGTTAGGTGTTGTGAACATGTATATAGAATAATTTTCCCCCCTCCATAAAAAGTATATAATGCAACATTGACCTTGCCCCATATAAATTTGACAGGTTTATACAAATGCAGTTATCCCGTCAGTAGAAGAATTTGACTGCAAAGCATCGAAGTAGGCCCACTAAAAATAAGGTCATGCACCAGCATTTTGGGGGAGTAAATGTACGTGTCAAAGAGGAAAATTAGGCGAAAGACTAAAAAATGTTGTCAGAAAATTTATGTCTGAGCAGTTTCCGTTCGCCCAAAACAGCCATTTACCCCTCCCCAAAACCTAAATTACCCAAAGCAGTGTGACTAGGTAACACACTGATTAAACACTGAACTAAATGGCTTATCTCCAGTGTTATCTTTAAAATTTCAGACTGTCAAATTTCAAATTTTTTGTTCCCTGAACACTTATAAAAACAACATCATTATTATGTAGGCCCACAAAACCCCGCATTGTATTTTATTGTATTGCAGAAATTGCAATGCGGATATTGCAAAAAATTTCTGATGGGGGAGGGGCGCATATCACGCCCAAACCCCTCCCCGTCTTGGCGCTACGTGTTTCGATGATTGTCTGCTGAATGCTTGTTTGTCTCTCCCCCCAGAAACCTTCATTTCCTATAGTTAGGGGACAAGATTACATATTGCCGGGAGAATAGGTCGGCCCAATAAGGGAGGAAGAATATGTATTGCGCCCGGCTGCTTAGGGGGGATAGAAGCCCCTGCTTGTACTCATCTTATCTATCCATGGGTATGATTTGTCAGCGACTTCATTTTCCTAACCTCGGCATACGATTGTGAACTCATCTCCTCTCCCTCGCCGTCTTGCATACACACGGACAGTGTACAGTCAGCGTACTCATCATAGCAGAAGGACAAGAAACGTAGAAAGCACAGAAGTATCAATAGTACGGAACTCGACATGACATAGAAGGATGACTAAGAGCACAGGAAGGAAGACAGAGGAAGCGGCAGACTAAGAGGAGGGGGGATTTTCCCATTAGTCGTTGACTAAGCCGAGGGCGGAACGTGGAAGAGCGAACGGTCGGCGGCGGCGGCGGGCAGCGATCAGTGGCCGTAACTGCCAATAGTCGGTCGGTCGGTCGGTCGGTGGGTCCGCCGGTCGGTCGTCATCCGTCTTCATTAGACGACGACGACGACGACGAGGAGGAGAGCTGCACCGTTGGACGACCGAGTCCGCATCTACTGCGCTCGCTTCTCCTTCTTCGGTCTTCTTCGGACTTCTTCGGCTCTTCAACCGACCGACGGACGGACGGACGGTGGTGGAGGCAGCGAGGTAGGGCAACGGACCGTCTTCCTTTCTAGTCCTTTATTATACGACGGAGGAGACGGGGTGGGGGCGGGGGTGGAGGGGAGGACGGGGGGGTGACTTCGTTATTTCTAAGAACCGTATTATATCCGTGCATTATATTATTACGGCGGTCGAGTATCGAACTAACATCGTCGGCATCTCGAGATTTATTTAGCGCACAACGAAGCAGCCAAGTACCCGGATAATCTCATATCTGCGACGGCGCTCAGTCAAGGGAAAATCGATAGGCAGGCGAGGTCTGAATAGGTTGGAAGTCGAGGGTTAGGAATAAGGCAGGCGTAAGATGATATCATATCGCATAAGATGAGGACCTATAAATTATAATGGATAGCATCGTAAGAAAACATTCTATAACGTGATGTATATATAGCGTCTACCGAGTTGTATAACTTATCTGCACACCCCTCTACTGTATACTCGTGCCCTAGGGTTGCCAGTCCAAAGCCTGGATGAGGGAGGAGGGCGACGCTACTGATCTTTGTTATGACGCAGTGGCGTCGTTAAACAGCAATGAATGAAAGAACGCGTAGCCTATACCCTCGTGTATACAGTCCTGGTCCGTGCACATGCTATTAGGTCTATTCATTATTAATATTCCTGTGGAACCTGTCGTCTGTCGAACTCTTCCATAAACTGATCAAGACCATTCCTGGATCGGAACTTGCAACTCTGATTAGTCATCTTGAACCGGCGACAAATAAATTTCATATGTAGGCTAAATAGTTATATTTATATATTGTGGGGCGCGGTGATGATGTAGGCTATAATAGTGGTGGCGTCGTTGCCTTGGAGCCGGAAGGTTCGAAGTTTGAATCCACCTCGCCGCGTAAGGACCTTGGGCAAGTCCCTCACTCACAGTTGCTCAGCGCTTCGGCGTGAAACTCCGATGCAGTGTCCGCTCAGCATTCGGGAGTGCCTCTGAGTAGTGAGAGCTTGAAGGGGCGCTATAACAAGAACACATATACAAACAAATATTGATAGATAGATTATAATCATGGTCGTATAAAACGTTTTTTCGTGTTTTATTTCTTCCCCAAAACCTTCGTTTTTTTCGTCTTTTATTTTCTCCATCGTTTTTATTCCGTTTTTAAAAAATATTTTATGTAACTTTATTTATTTATTTACTGTCTGTTATTGTTTTCCCTCATTTTATTTTCCCCGATATTCTTTACGTTTTTCGCCTACTCTCAAGGATTCAGTAACTGATCTTTATTTATTGCTTTAATTAACTTCATCTTTTAAGAGATAGGCTACATATAGTAGGTTTATGAATTATTATTTTGATATAGGCCTAAGCTTCTTAGGCCTATGTAATTAACAATTATTTTAATTAGCCTATATTAGGCTCCCTATACAATGTAGCCTAATTATAATTTCATTAGTAGCCCACACATCCGTAGTCCTAACATCTTATTGGATTTTAATTGGGTATAATAATTATTATAATTATGTCGATCAGCATGAATTTAGGCGGACTTATGTTCAAATTTGGATTTGAAAAGAGATCAATGCCTTTTACTTTTCTCAATTTCTTATTGAATCACAGTTATAAGGAAAACAATAACTGTAGATTAATGTTATAAGAAAAAAGCAAATTAATGTCACTTAGGCCTATAACGAATTTTATTCTAGGCCTACTAATAAAATTGTGTTGTTTGCCGATGAAGATTTTTTTGGCATAAACAAGGTTTTTAAGCTTAAAATGTAGTTTAACCTTTATTGACCCAACGTTCCCAAAGTGGAACATATTATTAAAAAATTTGCAGAGACGGTAAAACCTACTGTAAGTCATCTTATTGGTATTCATTTACTTAGCCAATGATGGGTGCGTGTTTATTTACTTTTATTTCAAATATGTTGCTGCTAATAAAATAGTTATTTTGATGCAAATTTGGCAAAAAATGACGTTTTTGCTAAAAAATATTGAAAATTATTTTTTGGAGCAAATGCATGATAATTAATTGCTTTTATTGTACAATTGGATTGAAGTGTGTCTATTCTGTCTGGTTATGGTCAAATTTTTTAATAGTAGTGCTCTACGAGTGAGCAACGCAGCTGATTTTAGATATGTTCCACTTTGGGAACGTTGGGTCACTCTCACTAGTTGAAACAATACTTTTACGTTCTATTGAAATTTGCCCTGCTTGCTACAAAATTTACGTTGATTGTAGTTTTCATTCTAATATGAACATGAATATTATTATTTTTATTAATAGTATTATTTTTATTTGATCCATTATTATTATTTTAGGCCTGTTTTTTAATTATTTTATTATATAGTAGGCCTACAGGTTTGTTTCGGGATTTGAGGAGCTTGGAAAGTTGCGTTAGGCCTTCTGCAGCATGATGTTTTCAACGTAGGCTATATTTAAATTCTGATTAGCTTATATAATTACTCCGTTTTCCCGCAGGGTGGGTTTGTGTGGGGACAGGGTATCATGGCGGGGTGGGGTGAGGATTGTGGGATGGTATGGTGCGGTGCGGTGAGACCAAAGGTGAAACCAAGTGAAACATTTTTTTTGCTATGAATTTTATGTGTTGACCTTTCGTGGAGTGGAGTCATGGGGGGAGATGGGGTGGGTAGGCCTGAAGTAGAGTGGAGGTGGGTGGGGTCGGACGGTTGTGGTATGGGGTTGTAATGTGCTGGGTGGGGTCAAAGTGGGAAGGAAGAGCCAAGGTGAAAAACAAAGTAAAAAATAGTTTTCATGAATTTCCTATGTTGTGCATTTTAAGAGGTGGGTCGGAGTGGAGGGTGGGAATGGGGTGGAGTGGGCCGGAGTAGGGTGGAGGTGGGTTATAGATGAACGGTTGGAGTATGTGGTTGAAGTGGGCCGTGTGCGTTCGAAGTGAAGAGGAGGTTTGACCGAGAAACCAGAAATTACTCCAGACATGTGGGACTGTGTGGGGGCAAATTTGGGGAAGGTGGATTAGGGTTGGGTTTGGTGGGTGGGTGGGGTGGGTGGGGGATTGTTGTCGGACTTTGTGGGATACGGTCAGCGTAGTGGTTCGGTGGGACCGGTATGAAAACAAATTGAAACATTATTTTTCATAAATTTCACATGTGAGCATTTCATGGGGTTTGGTGGGGTGGAAGAGTGGGGCGGAGTGGAATTTTGAGGATGGGGCGTGTAAAATTTGGGGTAGAGGTGGGGTATTAAACTTTGTGATTCACACCTTTTAAAAAATTGTATATATGCATCATTTGGAAAAAGTTATATTTTTACTAATGCTTGATGCCTATACTAGTCAAAGTGACCCAACGTTCCACTTTGGGAACATATATATAATTTTTATATGAACAGAAAATGAATTTTTTTTTTACCTAATTGCTTCTATCTAGGTGGTAAACTGTATAATAACAAAGTTCAGAAGTGATAGAATGACTATTTCTGTGTCTGGGATAATAAAGGTTAAGATGTGACAAAGTCAATTTATTTTCCGTTTCCGTTTTTTGTCGTTTTTCCGTTTTCTATTTTTTCGAGTCAAACGACGTTTTTCCCATTTCTTATTCCGTTTTTTCCGTTTTTACATCTATTCTATTATATATTTCATAAGAAACTGGGAGTTTGTTGAATTTGGAAGAATTTCTTGAGAAAGTTAAACCCAACCGATTAACCACTAGGATAAAAAGTGCCCTTTTACACGGGATACGACAACTATTACATCAACCGGTTTACAAGACAGTCAAAAATCTCACTAGACCGTTTCAGGCGCGTAAAATAGCTATCAAGGACGTCTCTGGAAAGAAGTTAGTTGATCCGGTGAAGGTTAATGAACGTTGGAAGGAATATTGTGAAGGACTTTACACAGGCAATGAAGACGAGATAACGTTCGAAATTACGGAAAGAGAACCGCCTCCACTGCGAGAAGAAATCAAACGCGCTTTGCTTAAAGCCTCTTTGCACAAAGCCTCGGGACCGGACGGAGTCGCCACCGAGCTGCTCAGATTTGGTGGTGATATGACTCTTACCATGCTACATAAGATTTGTACGGATGTATGGATATCTGGAGTCTGGCCCGACGATTGGACGCAATCAGTTTTTATCCCTTTACCGAAAAAAGGGGATCCGCTCTGTTGCGAGAACTACAGGACCATAGCGCTAGTTTCGCACGCCAGCAAAATTCTCCTAAGGGTCATCCTGGAGCGCATTCAAACTAAACTTGACAATGAACTGGCTCCTGAGCAGGCCGGTTTCAGACCCAATCGAGGCACTCGCGATCAGATTACGAACCTCCGGATCATCATAGAAAAGGCAAATGAGAGAAGTCAGAATCTCTACTTTTGCTTCATAGATTTTACGAAAGCGTTCGACATGGTGCAACACGGTCAACTGTGGTTGTCCATGCTGGACATGGGGTTTCCCCCACAACTTGTCCAACTATTGATGAACCTATACAAACAGCAGCGAGCAGCTGTTAGGACAGATAATATCACCTCTAACTGGTTCCGCGTTAAGAAAGGCGTTCGGCAAGGTTGTAACATCTCGCCTTGCCTATTTAACATCCTGGCGGAACAGGTAATGCGCAAGGCGCTTGACGGGTTCAGAGGGGGCTTCAGAATTGGAGGTAGGACCATCAGTAATCTTAGATACGCGGATGACATACTCTTGATCGCTACATCACCAGAGGAACTCCAGGAGCTCGTCAATCGTGTCGAATCCGCTGCCAAGGAGTACGGTTTAAAGATAAATGTTTCAAAGACGAAGGTTATGACCAATACCGATAGGATCCTCAGGATTTTTGTCGCGGACAGTGAACTCAAACAAGTGGATAACTTCACATATCTATAGGCAGCAAAATCTCAAGCGATGCAAAGTGCTCAGTCGATATTAAGTCCAGGCTGGCCATGGGTATGGCGGTCATGGTGAAGCTTACGAAGGTCTGGAAAAACAAGTCCATTAGTACTCAAACCAAGCTTCGTTTGATGAAATCCTTGGTCTGGTCAGTTGCAACCTATGGTTGCGAATCATGGGTGCTTAAAAAGGCGGAGGAAAAGCAGATACAGAGTTTCGAGAACAAATGTACCCGTAAGCTTTTGCGCATTTCTTGGACGCTCAAACTTACCACAGAGCAGGTTTATCGGCTTGCCGGAACTTCACCAGAGCTCTTGGGTTCCATTAAGGCTCGCAAACTCTCCTATTTCGGTCATACCATCAGGATTCCCCAGGATTGCGTGGAAAAAGCCATTATGCTGGGTCACGTGGAAGGTTGTCGACGCAAGGGTAGACCGCGTATTAGCTGGATTGACAACATTCTTGCTTGGTCCCGTCTTTCCGGATCCAATCTTCTCGCCGCTGCACGCGATAGGAGGCAGTGGAGAGCTGTAGTCCATGCATGCGACCAACCGTCGCGCAGCGACGTCGGTGATTGACATGACATGACATGACATCTATGATTATAATCATTCCATGCATATTTAATTTTAGTCCTCGTTTCAATGTTAATAGCCTATAATATATCAATAAATTTTAGCCAATGGATCCGATTTGACCAGGGTCTATGACAACAGAGGCCGTTACCCTCGACAGAAATTTGCTTCGCATATTACAGCACTTTGTACTTACCTATTTTTTAGCCAATGCTTTTGAGTTTTCTGTTTGGTCTTCGGCTTCAAGAAATTTAGCCTACTTTTTCGGCCCGTGGTACCAAAAAGGTTGGACAGTGCACTGTTTTAACGTTACATTTGTTATACATTGTACATAATTACCATGTACTTGAGAAGAGAGTTGTGAAGTCAGCTCGTTTCGGTAGCCAGGATAGGAAGCTAGAAGTTCCTGACTATATGCCTACATGGTATATACACTGTGTCCGGAAAAAAAGGGACCCATTTTGTAAATATGAAAATAAATAGTAAATATTCATCGATTTTTACAATTCAAACACCATTTTATTCCTGACATATTTGTCTAACATTGGTGAAAATATAAAAGTTTTAGTCTCAACGATGACGTCATAATGACGTCATTTGCATTAAAGTTCATTTAGACGGCCAGTCATGCATGGTTTCGATTGGTATATTGGCTCTTGGTAAAACGGAAATCCATTTAATGGAACCAAGAGTGAAAATAAATGCAGCTTATTACAGGGATTGTCTGCTCCATATAAAATTGATGCCTGATATTCGGGAATGTTCGGAACAATAGGCTACACATTTAAACAAAATGGTGCTTCAGCTCACTGAGTTTGTCAATATTTTAAACTGTTGACTAAGGAGACTCGGATTTCATTCCTCTTAATCTTTGGCCGCTAAACGGCCGCCCGCCTAATCCCGCTGAAAATAAGATCTGGAGACTGATGGAGGAGAAGGTGTACAACACAAGGATAAGAGACTCTGAGACACTGAAGAACTCCGTGAACGAATTGTTAATGTTAATTCCTAGGAGGATGTTGATAAGCTGGTTATCGATGCTGCTATTGGCTATTAGCGCGACCGTTTTGAAGCTTACGTTGAGGCCAAAGGTGTACACTTTGACCACAAATTGCAGTCTGACATAATTCAGATATAAAAATAAAAATTAAACCTACATTTAATATTGATAAATTAAATCATAAAAATATTGAAATTTTGGATGATTTTGCGCATTTATCTCTTAAATTTGACTTTTTGTGCAAATGACGTCATCATGACGTCAATTTTTGGACTGGAACTTTTATATTTTCACCCATGTGAGACAATTATGTCAGGGTTAAAATGGTGTTTGAATTGTGAAAATCGATGAATATTTACCATTTATTTTGATATTTAGAAAATGGGTCCCTTTTTTTCCGGACACAGTGTATATCACCCTTGAAATAAATGATTTGAAGGTGTCGTAGAACTGAACGGTAACGCTCTATGTTCTGGATAACGTAATGACATTTTTATGGCGCCATATAATAACACAGCCACGCTGCTATATACATGGGCGTTTTATTTGATCTACAATTCTACATGCATGATAATTACAATCCTGATTACAGCTTGGTTTTGTTTCGGAGTGCCATTGGCATTTGGCTGATACCACCATGCATGTGTATCAAACGCAGGCGCAATAGAAGTTAGTAATTACAATAACAACGACCTGATGTGTGCATTAATTTCGGTCAATATACACGATGAACGTTTAGAATACAAGCGGCGATGGGAAACCTGTCAGCCAAGAAAACACATCAATTCACGTCATGGAATATGATTAAAACACGCCGATGAAAATTTCAATAATAATTATTTCATAAGCCAAAATATCTCTTCATCTTCCTCCGTGACAGCCTGCAGTAATATCATAAATCCACAGATTAATGGCGTGCGTTTTTATGTAAATAATATATAAAAACTAATATAATAATAATTATTATCTATATAATGTATGATGTCTATGCATGTATATACACGTGCTCGCACACATGTATATATAATGTACATACATTGTTATATACATACGTTTATATATATATATATATATATATATATTTAACGTGATCAAAGACTACCCATAATTATATATAATAATTCCTAAATTATATATAATTAAATATATGAGATATATTTATGTACATGTAGCTCATATAAATCATTTATTATTTCTATAAAATCGTCTAATCGAATCAGAATGCGCGCTCCTCCGTCAGTCGTGTCTGGCGTCATCTATCGAAGCAGACGACAGAGGTCTCGGCGCGGGAAACGTAACAACGCGGCGCGCAGCGGTCAAAATTGGGTGTCCAAATATAGTTTAACGCCGTCGTAAATTATCCGCCCCTGAGGGACGTCTAATGATGACGGACGGCGTTCAAATCCGACGGCCCAGCTCCGCCGTAACCTTATGGCATTGACAGACCGGCCCTGCGGCTCCCGGTCCATCAAGGGGTGGGATAATTTCCGCGCAGTGGTCGGACTCTCCACGGACCGCCAACCCACGACCCATCGGCCATCAATCAGTCGTGGGGGAAACCTTTGAACTCGGCTTTTTCCTCCTCCGTCTTTCACTCAGTCCCTGCCGCATGCACGGGTCTACGACGTTTCGTCTAATGACGACGACGGCGCTGTTCGTCCGGTCGTCGCCAGGGGCGCCACGCAATCACAATTCGTGTGGATTCGTGGTATCGATCGCGCGGCGTGGAATATTCGCGAAAAACGGGCGATATCACGACGATTAACCATTATAATCACATTTCGCTGTTCATCTTCTGATGGATGGTTGTGGCCGAACAGTCCATCGCCCCGAATCCTAATGCCCGTTTTATGAAAGCAACCCAGCGGTCCAGAGTTTCCTAATTTTCGTTCGTAATATTCATCCCATCACGACGCCATGTTTACCATAGACGTTGAATTGTGTGGCGCTCACTAGAACGTCCGCACATAGACGACGTGCGATGCATACAGTCGACGCGGTTACAGTGTAAAGTGATTTTATAGTGCTTGTATGCTATAATATTATTGGAAGTGATATCAATTTGTCTATAAAGTTTGTAGCCTTGGAATTAATTAAAACGGTAGAATTGTTAACTTGTAGGTAGCCTACCAATTACGCAATTAGAGCCTAAGTATTTTATCGTCAAATGTAGCCCATTAGGCCTATTAATAGGCTACTTGTATGATTAGCCTATACAAATGGGCCTACTTAACAGCATCATACTAATGTTTAAATGTAGGATTAAGTTCGTTTGTGTGCCTATGCCTAGATAAATTCGTATGCAAGAACGCATACATTCATTCATAGCCTACGTAGGGCCTATACACACATGCATAGATTAGGCCTAGTGCTGTTATGTTATAACCTAAATTTGGATGGACATTAGGCCTAGTCCCATACATGACTCAAAATAATATTATTTGGTTTCCTTGTTGTGCCCAATGGTAGATAAAGAATTACGATAAAGATCAAGTAGGCTGTTCCTACTTCTGGCTGCCTTCAGCCAACCTCGTACTGAGATCAAACTTTGAACACCTTTTTGATACAATTACTATCCGACATATAGATGATTCTTTCATTAAAATTCAACTAGATGAGCTGGCGGAACAGGTAATGCGCAAGGCGCTTGACGGGTTCAGAGGGGGCTTCAGAATTGGAGGTATAGGACCATCAGTAATCATAGATACGCGGATGACATCCTCTTGATCGCTACATCACCAGAGGAACTCCAGGAGCTCGTCAATCGTGTCGAATCCGCTGCCAAGAAGTACGGTTTAAAGATAAATGTTTCAAAGACGAAGGTTATGACCAATACCGATAGGATCCTCAGGATTTTTGTCGCGGGCAGTGAACTCAAACAAGTGGATAACTTCACATATCTAGGCAGCAAAATCTCAAGCGATGCAACGTGTTCAGTCGATATTAAGTCCAGGCTGGCCATGGGTATGGCGGTCATGGTGAAGCTTACGAAGGTCTGGAAAAACAAGTCCATTAGTACTCAAACCAAGCTTCGTTTGATGAAATCCTTGGTCTGGTCAGTTGCAACCTATGGTTGCGAATCATGGGTGCTCAAAAAGGCGGAGGAAAAGCAGATACAGAGTTTCGAGAACAAATGTAGCCTACCCGTAAGCTTTTGCGCATTTCTTGGACGCTCAAACTTACCACAGAGCAGGTTTATTGGCTTGCCGGAACTTCACCAGAGCTATTGGGTTCCATCAAGGCTCGCAAACTCTCCTATTTCGGTCATATCATCAGGATTCCCCAGGATTGCGTGGAAGAAGCCACTATGCTGGGTCACGTGGAAGGTTATCGACGCAAAGGTAGACCGCGTATTATAGCTGGATTGACAACATTCTTGCTTGGTCCCGTCTTTCCGGTTCCAATCTTCTCGCCGCTGCACGCGATAGGATGCAGTGGAGAGCTATAATTATAGTCCACGCATGTGACCAACCGTCGCGCAGCGACGTCGGTGACTGACATGACATGACATGACAGATAAGCTGGAATAACAATGTTACTTTTCATTTACTGATTTCTGGCCATTGTTTTGCGATCTGAATTTTCTATACTGTTAAAAAGTTGAACGGTTGCTTTCACTGAGCAGGTTAAAGTGAAACAAGATGGCGCTACTTCCGGTCTTCATGTCTCTCGCAGTTCTCGTCCAAGTCTCGCGATCCTCGAAAGACTCGCCACCAACGAACCGATCCAGAGATCCAAGTGAGTTCGTTAGAGAAGGAAAAGGCGCCATAGAAGTCAAATGTACTGTTGACTGTGGATTGATAAAGCAATAGATGGATGGATGTAAGGATGGATGAGAGAATGAAAGGGTGAATGGAAGGACGGATGAATGGAGAAATGGATGAATGGAAGGATGGATTAATGAATGGAAGGTCGGATGAATTAGATGGGTGAATGGATGATAAGTGGATGAAAGGATGGTTGGCAGAAAAATTAATGGATGGATGGATGGATGACAGAAAAATTAATGGATGATGAGTGGATGAAAGAATGGATGGAAGGAAGGAGGATAAATGAATGGAATGATGGTTGGATGAATGAATGAATAGAAGGACGGATGAATGGAGTGGTGTATTAATGATGATTGGATAGAAGGACGGATGAATGGAAACTGGATGAATGAATGAAAGGACGGATAGATGAATGGAAAGTTGGATTAATGATGAGTAGATGGTAGGAAGGATGGATGGGTTGATGAATGGATAGATAGTTGATGTTTGATATATTTTTTGTGTCTATCCATCTGCCTGTCTGTATGTAGGCCTATGTATGTGCGTGTAGGCCTAATAATATAGATAGGCAGGTAATATGCCTGTCTGTATATAATAATAATAATAATTTTCGTGTTTAATTTCAAACTGACAAAACGCAGAATGATTGCAATAATAATAATTCATGTATATAATAGTATGGCGGATGATCAAAAATTATTACAGGGGTCGAATTTACCTGTCGGCAGCCAACATGGCGCCCAGCACGTTCTATAGTACTGCTCGTTTTACCAACGCCATCTGCCGTTTGTCTGTCTGTCTGTCTGTCTCTGTCTGTCTCTGTCCGTCCAGGGGTTATTTTAACGTGCAGCTGGACACAAAGTGTGTAGTTGGAAAACGAATTTGTGCAGTTGAAAATCAGGTTTTGTGCAGTTATTTTTTTACACACAATCGCATAAACAATGTAAGTAGCTAATATATTTTAATTAAACTAATTGTAACAAGCAAGATTACAAGACATTTTTGCAGTGAATTTAACTTTAAATTTCTACTGACATTGGCATAAAATACAAGAAGAGAAGTCTAGAGATAAAGACATGGCATATTCAAACAAGCTGTCTGATGCAAGCCAAATAACGCTTAGCTTAGGCCCTAGTTGCTGTTTACATTATCGTATTACGTGAACTGTTATAATATACTGTAATAGGCCTACTATTAATAATTTTTATTATAGGCCAATGGTTAATGATTACAATGTTATTATTTACTCTCATTATATATGACACAATCCTGCTAAAATGAGAATAACTTAGGCCTACTGCTAATAGTAGCCTACGTACAAATACTACTTTTGTACAACTGAATGGCTTCTCACCAGTGGTATCCTTCAAATTTTAAACTGTAAAATTTCAATATGTTTGATCCTATTATTTGAACACATAGGGTGATTGGGGGTAAACCTGGCCACTTAAGGTTTCAGAGGACTTTTCACTCAAATCTTCAATACATAGAACTATGAAACTATAGTAAAACCTAAAAACAAACATCATTACTACACATGGCTACCTGAATTTGGTACCGGTAGTTTATTAGTTCTTGGTTGGTTTGTGTACCATTAAATATGATTTCAGAAAGTACGTCCTGGTCAGCAATTCAGGACCATCTTGGGAAATAGGGTTAAACTCATATAGTGCTGAAAAGTCTGTTTATATAGCTACTATCATATTCATGTTTGCATTTATTCATTAGAATAACTCAGCAACTTTAGAACTGAGCTGCTGAACTCGATACATAAAGATATTTTTTTATTGTAATTATAATAATATATATATTGAATCCTAAAACACTTTTTTATCAGTAGCCTACTGGATAGTACAATGGAGTTATTTTGCTAAAATGGCACCTTAAAAGGGTACCATTATAGTGTGGAAATAGCCCCACCCCAAATATTTGTTACGTGTTGCTTATATTTATTGAAGTCTTAGCCCACTCTTATAAGCACTGAAAAGACAGGTATTTTGTTAAGATGACACCTTAAAATGGTACCATTGCAATGTGGAAATTCAAAAAATTTCTGATGAGGCTCTGAAAAAGGACAGGTATTTTGTTAAGATGACACCTTAAAATGCTACCATTGCAATGTGGAAATTCAAAAAATTTCTGATGGGGAGGGGGCACATCCCCCTCCCCACACCCCTCCCCTACCAGTCTCGGCGCTACGCGCCTCACGAGAGTCCTTCGGACACTCAATTGTCTCCCCACCAGAAACCATATTCCCCCCCAGCGGAGGGGGACCTAGATCAAATAGGCTACTGCTCTTCGGAGAAGTAGGTTTATAAACTTAGCCAGTTACATTATCATGATAATCATAATAATATTATTAATAATAAAATAACAATAATAAATTAATAATAATAATAATAAATAATAATAATAACAAGAAGAAGAATTAGGCCTTAGTCTCAATAATGACGAATCTACCGATGTAGGATGCTATTCTGATAATTATGTGCAGTTGAGAAATTTCCTTAAAATAACCCCTGTGTCCGTCTGTCTGTTTGTCCGTCCACCGTTACTTGATGTTCGGATCTGTGTTTTCAGGCGATTGGTATAGACCTACGTGCTTTGCTTTGAGAGATGTCTACGTTTAGTTTCACAACATTTTGTTCATAGTTTCATAGAAATATTTGCCGCAGGATGGTTTCTCATGCATGTTTCTCGTTCTCTGTTACATCTTCCATTATCCGTCTGTCTGTCCATCTCCTGGTCTGTCTACACGTAGGCCTACATCCGTCTCAACACCTGTATATGTAACGTTCTGTCTGTGTGTATGTGTGTATGTCTGGCTGTTTATCTGTCTGTCTGTCTGTCTGTCTATTAGTGTGTCTAATCGACATTCTATCTGTCTGCTTAATA
>OX243819.1:38647163-38692163 GCA_945859605.1 Lumbricus rubellus
TGATTTCACGAAACCATGCTACAAGGAGTTGAAAATGTATCTGGACGCAAGCTACAGTTGCCAGAAAGGTATGGACCACGGTCCCAATCAATGCCGGGGTCCCGTGACTGAGTCTGCAGCCTAAAAGTCTGCCAGTTGAAATATTCAAACCAAAGATTAGCTATAGGGTCACATCACATTTATACATGCAACCAATCAGGTTACACCGTAGGTTTTTACGTTGCCAAAATTGACATGAAACTATTATCTATTAATTTTTACTATAAAACTGTTCCAGTACAAAGTCCCCGAGAAAAGACATCATTTCAGCCAATAGAAACTCTATTTCTGGGAGACATTATTTCATGGCACTGGCATTTTGTGGGGGCGGTGGTTTAGGGGTGTAATAAATTATGTTGTCCGGTGCAATAAAGCAAAAATCTCGGGCATAAAGATACCATTCCCAGCAAAACCGTACAATTTTCTCCGTCAAAATGGCTGATGATGACCCTTTTTTCCTTTAGTCATACACTACTTTCCCCTTTTACTCTCTGTCGCCTTTCCTATTGGCCACGTGCGAACCACTTTCCACGCCAGAATAGCAGTTGTGAAATAAAGAAATTTCTAAATGGAAGGGGCAATGGCCGGTGTTGCTCCCCCTGGATCCGCCCCTGCACATACACATACATGCATACATAAAACGACACTGACTGTGACAAGATGTCATGAAAGTAAAAAAAAAGTAAAGTCCTATCCCGTTCCATGAGGAACATAGGGAGGCGCTCATCTCCTTTTCCATAGCCCTAAAGCCAGCAATGGACGAATCCCAAGGTCCTGGACACGGGGCCAGTGTATCGCAGGACTTGCTGTTTACTTCCCAGCTTACGCCGGTACCAAATTATACTGCTTGGTGACAGAGGCACGTGTGCGTGAACAACTTGCCCAAGGTCGTTACCGGGAGTCGAACCCGCAACCTACCGCTCCGTGAGCGGACGCGTCACTGGTCCGCCACCAGGTCATGAAAACCAACATATTTATAAACATATTTATAAAGACCTCGTTCAGCACCACTATAACGCGGTCACACAGCAATATATATAAAGTCAGAAGATATAATTAATTAATGATGGATACAATTGTGGCGATAATGAAAAAGAAGAACAAGACGATGATGATGATGAAGATGATGATGATAATGAAGATGATGATGATGATGATGACGACGACGATGACGACGATGATGATGAAGATGATGATGATGATGATGATGACGACGATGACGATGATGATGATGATGATGATGATGATGATGATGATGATGACGACGACGACGATGATGATGATGATGACAACGATGATGATGATGATGTCGTTGTCGTCTGCTTTCTGCAGTGGCGGAAGATGACCGCGGCTGTTCCGTCTTCGTGACGTCCAGCCCACCGCTTCCGGTCGCTCTTCCGTCCTTCTCCAAGTACGGCTGCGGGTCAAAAGGTCAGCCGTGGGTCGTGGAGGTCGTCTCGGGTCAGCGCCTCAACGTCACCCTTCTTGACTTCCACTACCACTCGACAGCCCCCCTTGAGGAGAAGGGCCCCACCGTCGAGGGGCCACCAGTACGGGGCCTTCTCATCGATCGAACTGGTCGTGTCAATCTAACCGTCCATGCCGACATGAAGGAGCAGAGAGAGCGATGGGTTTATCAGTCGAAGGGTAACACTATCGAAGTCTATCTCACCACGACAACGATGAAGGACCAGCTGCAGAACCATGGACACGAATTCCTCTTCCGATTTGAAGGTAACTATATATTTATATTTGTCTCTGGTTGAGATTATAAACAAATGGGGGGCACGATACATGGGCAGTTCTAAGGGGGGCATGGCCGGATTGCCCTCCCCCTAGATCCGCTCTTGTTCCAGGCAATGCATGCTGCAGGCACCCCACATGTGTGTATGTATGTGTGTGTATAATTATAACCATTATATATATATAATTAATATTATATATATACACATTATATATATATATATATATATATATATATATGGTTTAATAATGTGCTTATATTGTGCCATGCAAACGCATGAGATTTGCCAGCAAGCGACAGATGGCGTCACTTTCGCTCAGTAATACTGCAATATCCGGTTCATGAGCCGCTGAGCATGACTGAAACGTCAAAGGGTATTACTGGAGCATTCATAAAAATATATACATGTATGCATAGGCCTATGTATTTTTAGGTTACAATTAGGTATGTATTTACCAGGTTTAGCCTGCAGGCTATATATCAAGATCAGCATTTTATTAGAGACGTGCTGACAGACAGGCTTACGCAATCAAATAGCGTTTTATTAAAGACACCTTAATAACAGATTTAGAGTTGTTTATAAAAGTAAGAAATCTAATACGCCGTTGATTTACAGACACCGTTGACTTAATTAGAAAGTAAGTGCTGCAATATGCCAAACAAATTTCTGTCGAGGGCAACGGCCTCTGTTGTTATAGGCCCTCGTAAAATCTGGATCCTCCTCGCCGTTGCTTTTGTTAGATTAAATATCGTTAAACAACGTAGACTTATTATTATAGTCACTTTAATATCTTAATTACAATTAAAATTATTGCTATTTCAATGTTATTATTATTATTATTATTTTTACACGTTTTTAGTTGTTATCTGATACCAGAAGAACATCTTTTTGTTATCTCAAGACTGCTTTCTTACGTTTGGGTCTTTCGCACTGTGAGTGGCTCTTTTTACATGTGTAGATTCAAATTCAATAAGCTAGACCTACAATAGGCTAATACTATTTCTGAAAGAGCACACAGACATTCTGACAAACTACTCTATAGTAGGCCTAGGCTATTAATGAACTTCGTTGACTGTCATTATTTTTAGCAGTTTTTTTACACCTTACGCACCAATGGTGTCAAAATGCAGGATTTTTAATTAATTCATTAGTCCATTAATTAATTAAATCATTCATTATAATAATAATCACCAAGCTAGCACGCGCACATAATGCGGCACATTATGATAATATTATGCGTGCATAAATTTTAGACATAATTATTTGACAAGTTACTAATGAATCAACGCTGAATTACAACGCTGCCATACCCGATTGAATAAATGTGTAGCCTAATTAGAACACCTTAATATATGACTTAGGCAAAATTATATAACGAAAGGTTTCATACGTCAAACCGTCTGTCAAAATCATATGAAAACCGCCCATCGTTCGAACTATAGCACTGGAATCATTCAAGATTGTAGAATTCTCGAGATTGCGCGGTCAGAAAAATTCTGAGCTGCTCCTTAGTTACTTATTTAATTTTCTTTTAATTCCGGTGATAATTAAAGTCACCTAATAACAATCACCAGGCTATAACGCGCACATTGTGATAATATTATGCATGCATAAATTTTAGACATAATTATTTGACAAGTTACTTAAGAATCCACGCTGAATGACAACGCAGCCGTACCCGAATGAATAAACGTGTAGACTAATTAGAGCACCTTAATATATGACTTAGGCAAAATTATATAAAGGAAGGTTTCATACGTCAAACTGTCTGTCAAAATCATATGAAAACCGCCCATCGTTCGAACTACATAGCACTGGAATCATTCAAGATTGTAGCATTCTCGAGACTGCGCGGTCAGAAAAATTCTGAGCTGCTCCTTAGTTACTTATTTAATTTAATTTTAATTCCGGTGATAAAGTCACCTAATAATAATCACCAGGCTATAACGCGCACATTGTGATAATATATGCATGCATAAATTTTAGACATAATTATTTGACAAGTTACTAAAGAATCCACGCTGAATGACAACGCAGCCGTACCCGAATGAATAAACGTGTATAGACTAATTACAACACCGTAATATACGACTTAGTCAAAATTATACAAATGAAGGTTTCCGTATGCATTTGTAAATCCATAACTCTCAAAATCACTCGAAAATCTCCCATCGTTGGAATTACATTACGCCTACATAGCACTGGAATGATTCAGGATTGCAGCATTCTAGATGGTCTTTTAGACAGACCTTGCGCGGCCAGAAAATTTCTGAGCTGCTCCTCAAAAACAGTGTACTCTTGGGTATCCTGTCCACGTAGTCTCGTTTTTCTGGCGGTGCTCTAAAGTCTAAAAGTCACCCCAAGCTAAAAAAAAATCACAGGAAAAGCGTCCATCGTTCGAACTAAATAGCGTTGAAATCAGGCATATATTCTAAGTGCAGCATTTACATGCATACAACACCTCACGATTTTCCTGGAAGGGGGGATCCTGTCCGGAGGGAACCTTCCCCTCCCCAGAGACGTCTAGATGAGACACTGCCGGTTGCGATCTGTCAACCGGATTGTTGAATAAACGGAAAATTATTATCACATTTCCGATTAATTCCTGATTGGAATTTCGACCTAAAGATCTCCGGACAATCATCTCAGGCCAATCATCCTCGCCTCTTCTTCCTCTTCTCCTTCTTCCTCTTCTACAGAGTACAGACCCTAGAGGCCTAGATATTTCAATCGTCATACAACGACGGCAATGATCATCCTTCATGGTGAACGTCAGCACCACGACGGTCAGCTGCATCATTTATCTCTGCAGCGATGGTCTTAAGCTGCTGCAGAAATTCATCGTCGCTTTGGAGGAGATTTCATGCGTCTGCTGTAGCCTACTCTATACTAATCAACAACGTTACCATCCATACGTCCATCTGTCCATCTGTCCGTCCATCCGTCCGTCCATCTGTCCGTCCGTCCGTCCGTCCATTCGTCCGTCCATTCGTCCGTCCGTCCATCTGTCCGTCCGTCCGTCCGTCCATTGGTCCGTTCGTCCGTCCATCCGTCCGTTCAAAGGCCGAGCTATTAAGAACGAGTCATAGTTGCATCGATGAGGGATCATTCATAATTCAATAAGCCAACGATACACAGTCAGCACAGACGACGAAGAAGAGATGGATATCTGTGGATTCACACGCAACGACGAGCAATATTTATGCTGGATGAAACTAAACAGGAAGGCATACAGAAGAACAGACAGACGGACAGACGGACAGGCAGACAGACAGACAGACAGACAAACAAATAAACAGAATCTCAAGGACATGCGGCGAAATTGACAGGCAGGCAGAGTGTGAGAGAGACACATAGACAGACAGACAGGCGTACGGACTGTGATTGACTGACTGAAGAAAAAAGGAAGATAGACAGACGAATCGACCGACCGACCGACACACACACACACACACACACACACACACACACACACACACACACACACACACACACACACACACACACACACACACACACAGACAGAAGTGCACAGATAGAGACAGACAGATACAGAGACACAGAGAGACAGACAAGCAGACGGACAGGCAGCTGACAAGTAGACTGACAGACACAGACACAGACACGAAGGCAGTGACTCAATGAGACAGATTTGCAAGCATATACGAACAATGAGACGTGAACTTAACCCTTTAATGCCGAGAAGGTAGTACAATGTATGAAAAATTCCTATACCCTCCGGCATTAAAGGGTTAAAAGACCGACATACATGTACATGTAGACTGTAGAGATACAAAACGTTGGCGGAATGGAGCGGATAAGGAAACAAGCGGAAGACAGGGAGAGCCACGAAAACATACGCAGACATACACAAGGACACATCCAAACAGACACAGAGACGGACGCGCACACACACCGACGGTGACACACACGGACAGACACGCCAACCAGCAATTACCGCCGGCTTCCGGTTTTGCGTCGACGCATGCGCGGTAATTGGCCCCACTTCCGGTCTATTAGACAAGATGGCCGACCGACCGACCGACAAAAACCGGAATAAAGGAAATACTTCCGGCAACGCTGGATAGGGGCGGCGCGCATGCGCTGGCGTTGGCATGGCAACTGAGCCTCTGAGCAGCGAGCAAAGACGAAGCAATAAATCAAGTTTTCTAGATCTTCAGTGTCGTCCTCTTCTTCCTCCTCCTCTTCTCCTCGTCCTCCTCGTCCTCCTCCTCCTCCTTCACCATTGATTCCTCATCATTATCCTCTAACATTAGCCTCATCCGATTTGGCTGATTTTACTCTTCCGCCTTTGTCCTCTCACTCTCTCTCCTTCTCCTTCTCCTCCACCACCGCCTCCTCCTAATAATAATAATAATGATAATTATGATAATGTCTACAATACGCTACTTATAAGAATGATGATGCTGATGCTGATGCTACTGCTGCTGCTGAAGATGATGATGATGACGATGACGACGACGACGATGATGATAATGACGCTGCTGCTGCAGATGATGATAATAATGATGACTGCCTTCCTCTTCATTATCCGTTGTTGTAGCCGTCGGTTGTGCTGACCTTCGACCTCCGATCGACGCTTGGATCCGTCGCGATGGCAACGATCTGACGGTCGGATGTCATTCAACCAGACAGACGTGGCATCTCACGTGTCAAGGTCAAAGATGGAGCGGCGTCATTGGCAACTGCTCCAGCTGTCAGTATTTCATCATACTCTCTCTCTCACCTTCTTCACAAATGTATATAATATGAGCATTTGTTATAGCACCCCTTCGACATTGCTACTCAGAGGCGCTCCCGTCTATACGGCGCGGTCACTGAATTGGAGTTTCACGCCGAAGCGCATGAGTAGGCCTAATTGAGAGTGAAGGACTTGCTCAGGGTCCCTAAGCGGCGGCTTGAGGTGGATTAGAACCTCCGGTTCCATTGCACCGAACATAATTACCCCTACCCCACCGCGCTCCAGAGATAGTCCACAATAAAAGAGCAGTTGCTTTAGATATAGCCTTTTGCCAGCCAGGGCTGACGAGAGAAACTCGGCGCCTTTAGGCAGAGCAGTCACGGACCCGAACCCCCAAACTATTCTAAGGCTTTACGAAACGCTGGATAGACGCGAATAAAAATCCTAAAAAGTGCAGCTATGACTTTCGATTTTGGTTTATATTTTACAAGCTTCGTTTCGTTGAATTATGCAGTAAATCACGTGTTGTCGCGCAACTGTTCATGCAGGGGCGCAACCAGAAAATTTTCCTGCGGGGTGCTCAGAATTATTATTGTAAGCGCCGATGGTGCGAAGTAGCGAGTGCCAAAGGAACTTGCTTGATTGTGTAATCTTAAAGCCCGAATGACCCCTACCCCCCCCCCCCCCCCACGCACCAAAAAACTCTTCGGATCTGGAAAAATTGCGTGGGTCACCTTTTTAGCCTGGGGGTGCTTAAGCACCCCCCAGCACCCCCATAGTTGCGCCACTGTGTTCATGTCGATCGCATTAAAAATTTACTCATAAACAGTCGCGTTGACCTACAAATTTGAATGAGCAAGTCTAAAAAAATTCGGCTGCGCGAGATTGCACCGTTTCAGAACCTTTAGCACGACACCATACAAACGCACAAAAATACGGAAACACACAAACTTTCTGCTTTAATCTCATTATTATGAGATTATTTGGTGATTATTTCGGTGCTGTTTTAGTCCAATGTTATGGTTGGGTGAAGTGTCCGATATATTGCATCCAATGAAATCATTTAAAAGGTGTCTAAAATGAAGCATTGCATTCATCAAGATAGACGTACTGTTAAGTCATAAGTGTATGTATGGTGATTACCAACATACTTACTACGAATCCCAGAACAGTTTACAATAATACAATACAATACAATTAGTCATTTATACCGCGCTTTAACAAACTTGTTTTAACAAACTTGGCGATCATGTATTATCAGGGGACGAAAATTACACAGTGTCTTTTGCCATCAATCCACCAGAGTTTCTAATGGCTAAACTAACCCGAACACTAACCCTAACCGACCCTCACGATGCCTAATCTGAACCTAACCAACACTGACGAAAAAGACGTGCAATGACAACGCTGACGGCACTGCAAAAGACACTGTGTAATTTTCGTCCCCTGATAGTACATGATCGACAAAACGAGTCTTGCACAAGAGCGACGTTGACGTTTGAGGAAGTATAATAAGAAAATGAGCAGGTTCCTAAGCTGGTGCAGTCACAGGCTCGAAATGTGATTAGCGACTTCAATTTCTCAGCCTCAGCATACGAGGCTGCGTGGCCAGTCCTCTCCCTGAAGCAGCCACGGGTCAAATAGATTGTCAGCGAATTCATTTTTCTCCGCCACAGGCTTAATTGAGACTGGCGTTGTCAGACTGCAAATAGAAAGGCAGAGAGAGGGGGTCGATGATTTTGTCTTTATAAAAACTTTCATAAATGAGACTTCCCATGTTCGGTAGACAAACCTCGCTGAAACCATTGTTTTTTGGTATCCGCAATGTCTGACGTTTTGACCGATCAAATAGATCTTTTATTTCGATGCTTTGTAAGTGCAGGCTCATGCATATTCATGAGCGGAGAACGTTTCCTGTCCAAAATATGACAAACTGCTTTGAATACTTGATCAACGTTTTAAGGGAGTGAAGGCCATGGGCGTGTTTGTGGGTAGGGGGCGGTACAGGCTCAAACCCATCAGAAATATAAATTTAAATATTTAAAGGTTATTTACGTGTAGGTCCTATTAATTGTGATCAAATCCATTGGAAAACCCTAAAATTGAAACCCCCGAATGTTTCCTCTGGCTACATAAATATAGACATAGGCCTAATTATGCCTATATTTAATTATCGTGTGGCTTTAAATGACACTTTTTGCGTTTCAGCTCAGCTGGCCGCTAAGAAGGAAGCTCTCGTCAACTCAGAAGGTTCTGGAATACCGCACGGTATGACCTCTTCCTTTTACGATAATTTTGTGCGCTGATCTGTTACGCTTGGATACGGTATAGTCAATTGGCGATCACTATTTTCAGGCACCTTTAATTGGATATGTCATCAATCTATATATTATTTATGTCTTCTACAACAGTAGATTGAACAATGACAGCAAGAATGTAGGTCAACGCAACCGCTGAAGAGTTATCTTAATAAATAATTTTAGGTATAATCCATTATAATGTAGGCCTATTAATAATTATTCAGTAATTTTTTATACAGCGCTACTAGTCAGGTGAACCATTCAGAGGCGCCTCCAGTGCTCGACGATCACGACAGAAGAAAAACACGGGAGGATGGTCACCAACTAGAATTTGAAATCGAGTAGATGGAGAAAGAATAGGGCCTATGCTACTTAGCTGTTAGCTTTTTAAAAACAGTTTTCTTATTTTAAAAAATTTTCCTCTCCAAAATCGTCGTTTCTTCATTTTTTCGAATCGTATTATTCTGTTTTTAACCTTAGGCCTATGTATAATTTTATTTATTTATTTAGGCTACTGTTTGCTATTATTTTTTAAAATTTTATTTTTGTTTGACATTTCTCACGTTTTCACCGCAGGCATAGCCTAGCCTTCTCTAAAGGATTCAGTTAACTAATTATTTGAAATGCTTAACGCCATCATTTGAGAAATACATGTACCTAGTATATAGGCGGTAGTCTGAACACCAAAAATGTTAATTTTCGTGCATACTTTCACATGGCATCATGGAATTTTAAACATGTATTCGCATATTATTGAATAGCATAAGTGTCATTTTCCATCAAAGAAAAGTTGCACATTTACGAGAAATAAATTTTTAAAGTTTTAATGTTTAAGTGACCGCTTTACTTACTTGTTTCACAAAAATTTCAATCTGAGTTTACTTTTAAATGCCTTCGCGATGTCCGACATCAACATTAAAAACCGCATTATTAATTAAGAAAAATTTGATCAGTGTTATAATTCAGGCGCATAGTTATAATAAATGTTTATTTTGCTTTAGTATAAATCTACGCTTGATTTGGATCATTCTGTGATGGTATTTTTGCTGTTGTTTGTATATGAGCGATATTACAGGCACGGGCTAGTCAAGGATTCCTTATTGGCTACGTGTGTCTTTTACCGGTCTTAAAAGATTTGTTTTGGGGTCCATATCCACGCTACCTCTATGTTCTTATTAGGCAGCCGTTCACTCTATAGACCGTTATGACCCTCTACTCTAGTACCAGTCTCGGGCTGCCGCAGCATCGCTCCCATATGCTTTCTATTGACTCTTTGCAGCACTATAATTTAGGCAATCTTGTCAACGGCGGTTTTAAATTATTTCACACTCAAATTCAGATATGTTCGCCGATGCCTCTACTTTGTGATGTGGTAGTGGTGGTAATGGTGGTGGTGGTAAGGGTGGTGGTGGTCGTGGTGGGTGTGGTGGTGGTGGTAATGGTGGTGGGTGTGGTGGTGGTTGTGCTGGTAATGGTGGTGGTGGTAATGGTGGTGGTGGTGGTGGTGGTGGTTGTGGTGGTGATGGTAATGGTGGTGTTGGTGGTGGGTGTGTTGGTGATGGTGGTGTTAATGGTGGTGGTGGGTGTGGTGGTGGTGGTGGTGGTAATGGTGGTGGTGGTGGGTGTGGTGGTGATGGTAATGGTGGTGTTGGGGTTGGTGGTGGTGGTGGTACCACCACCACCACTATTAGGCCTACCACCACCACCACATCACAAAGTAGAGTCATCGGCGAACATATCTGAATTTGAGTGTGAAATAATTTAAAACCGCCGTTGACAGGATTGCCATAATTTACAGCTCGTACTGGGATCTTATCTGGGACCACTACTGTTCATGCCCGTTCTCTTTTAAGATTTTTTAAAGGAAGGTAAATCCATGGCAAAGGGTCAATAGAAATGATGTTCTGGCAGTTTGAGAGGTTTGGGTCCGCTATTCCGAGGGTCCAGTATTCCGAGGGGCCACTATTCCGAAGGTCCACTATTCCGAAGGTCCGCTATTCCGAAGGTCCGCTATTCCGAAGATTGTACTGTTATACGCCTATTATGATAAATCAGTCAGGTTTAGGTCCATTATGCCGAGGGTCCACTATTCCGAACCCTAAACCTAACCCTAACTCACCGCAAACCTATAATCACCAAGGATACAGAACAAAATAGAGCGGATATTCGGAATAGTGGACCCTCGGAATAGTGGGCCGTTACAGTAATCTCCGAACTTATGAAGCTCGGGGATTTTTAGTCAACGGAGTAATTTGAGAATGGGAGTGATAATTATGATTGTGCTTGGGTTTCCCGTCCTGATGACACCACGGCTAATAAGCTGTGGGTTAGTTACAGACGTTTGAGGTTTTTGTATTCGAGGTTGAGGAAAAGAGAATTACAGTAGTCGTGCTTTGAGCAGGAATTATTATTCATCAATCTTATATATTACAAGCTGTGCCTGGCCACGCGTTGCTGTGGCTGAAAAGACCGTTCAACACTCCCTTTCTACCTCCCTTACCATGCTTCCCTCACTCCCCGTCTCCCTCCCTCCGTCCCCTCCCCTCCGTCTCCTCCTCTCCCCTCTCGTCCCCTTCCATCCCGTCCCTACCCTCCTCTACCACTTCCCCCTCCCTTCCTCCTCCCCTGCCCCCTCCACTCGGTCGCATTCGCGAAGGCAAGGCTGTGTGAAAATTGAAATCGAAATCGCTCGAATCGAATGCAAAATTGTGCGAAAAGATTGCGCTTTAAAAAAAGCATTTACAAAAGCGATCGTATTCGAAATTGGTAAAATTTTGAAAGGAATCGGTCAAGAACGGTGAATAACTTTCCGAGATCCTTGATTTTATACAGCCGAGAGCTACAAATGTATATGCGCTATAAAAAGACGTGCAGATATGCGCCATAAAAATGCGGCCGCGTTAAAATGCACGTTGTGCAAATTAAAAATCGAAATTGCTCGAATCGAATGCAAAGTTGTTTTTAATTGTCGAAAAGTTTGCGCTTTTTCCAAGAAACATTTTACAAACCCGATCGTATTTGAACGGAACATTTTGGTAAAATTCCATCCCCTCCCTTTTCCTCCTCCCCTTCTCCTCCCTTCCTTTCCCACCCCTACCCTTCCCATCTCCTCCCCCTCCCCTACCTGCACCCTCTTCCCCTTACGTCCTCCCATCCTCCTCTACCTCCTCCCGTCCCTATCCCCTCCCTTCCCCTCAACCTCCCACTCCACCCTACCATTCTCCCACTCCCAGTTCCATCTCCCTCCCTCCCTCCATCCATCCATCCCTCCGTCCATTCCTCTGCCTCTTTGCATCCCTCCTTCCTCCATCTTTCCCTTCCCTCTTCGTTCTGTTCCTTCCCCATTCTTTCCTCCCTCACACCGAGGGTGAAGGAAGGAGGGAGGGAGGAGAGAAAGGGAAGGGAGGGAAGGAGGGAGGGGGACAGAGGGACGGACAGACGGACGGACGGACGGACGGACGGACGGACGGACGGAGGGAGGGAGGGAGGGAGGGAGGGAGGGAGGGAGGGAGGGAGGGAGGGAGGGAGGGAAGGAGGGAGGGAGGGAGGGAGGGAGGGAGAAAGGGAGAAAGGGAGGGAGAAAGGGAGGGAGAAAGGGAGGGAGAAAGGGAGGGAGAAAGGGAGGGAGAAAGGGAGGGAGAAAGGGAGGGAGAAAGGGAGGGAGAAAGGGAGGGAGAAAAGGAGGGAGGGGTATGGATATATAACAATCTTCGGAATAGTGGACCTTCGGAATAGTGGGCCTTCGGAATAGTGGACCCTCGGAATAGTGGACCCTCGGAATAGTGGGCCGTTACCAGTTTGAGACTGTGGTCCTAGAGGGTCATGACGGTCTATAATAGCTAGGCTACAGCCGAGCTGACGACCAGAGGAATCTATGGGCTGGAGCAACTTTGATCAGGTTGCATTGTGAGAGGCACGTGAAAAATCTGTAAATATGACAGTACATAATAGAATAAACTCAAGGACTATCTCAAGCTGTCTTTTTTACACTGATCAACTTGTGATCTTATCATCATGATTTGCTAGCTCTGAAGACTGTGCCAATTCTAGTTAGGCAAGCAAGATTATGATTGGATTTCAGAATAAGAAGAAAGGGGGACAATTGCTTTTATGATGACACAACGCTAAACCATATCATATTGTGTCTGGTCCAAAAAGGGGTCTCGCAGTATGAACTATTCAGTAGTGGAGCGCTGTGCAGAAGCCGCTTGGCAAGAGAAAATATCTGCTGGGAATGACTAACTGAGGAGGAAACCCTAGATATCAACTTCACCTATAGAGGAGGGAGGTCATTCCAAGCAGAATTACACAGGAACAAATGCCCTGTGTTGGGTTAAAATAGTGCTGGTCAATGAAGCGAAACAATTCAATTGGAACGCAGAGTGCAATGAAGCGAAGCAGTAGATAAAAATTTGCACGTATACGGGTCAGGGAGATATTTCGGACAATATCGTGTAGTTCTTGAGATATGTTGGTAGAGATATGAGCAAAACCTTGGAAGACGTTTGCAGCATTTAAAACTGACTGAAGAGGAGTAAGACGCAGCTTGGAATGGACAATACGGAGTGAGTTACAGTAGTCTATGCAAGAGTAGATGAGTGCATGAACAATTATAGTAGCAAGACCGAGGGCAACAAATGTCTGCGCAGTGGTGTGGTGGGTATGTTCGTCACCTTGCAGCCGGAGGGTGGCAAGTTCGAATCTACCTCAAGTCGCCGCATAAGACCTTGCAATGGGCAAGTCCTTGATTCACAATTCAAATGTCCGTGCTGTAGTGGGGAGCGCTTCTCAGTAGAAATCTTGAAGGGGCGCTATAACAAGTGCGCATACAAACATACAAACAATATGAAAAACTTTAAAAATACATTCATGAGAGACCCACAGTATGAAAAAATAATGTTAATTAGTTATTACTATTTTCACATCCACAGGGTATTTGATCGTACATGGCTTGATAGACCAGTAAGACCACCCATAAACATAATTTCAGCCATAAATTCAGCTTCAGCTTACTTAGATAAAAAAAACCTTATAGAAATATTCATGTTAACTGTAGCCTTAGAAAGAATTACTTAGTTATGTTTCATCTACACTCTATTTTACAGTCTATTAAAAAATTATCACATCCGTTTCACAGTTCTAACACTTATTTATATTAGGGCAACAAATCTGTTAAATGCCACTCATGATTCCAACATGCAATACCAAAAATAAACCATTTTTGACGCTGTAAACTCTTTAATACAATTTAAGCCATAATTGGGATATTTGGAACATTTGGGTCAGTCCATGTGAAATCACCAAGGGCCTGTAACTGACCTATCTCAGATTTGTCTGTAATTTTGCTATTTTGAAGCTTATTATGTTTGTATACAATATTGAAATTTTGAAAAGCCTATCAGCATGTATCGGCATTGTATGCTGGATGGAAGTAGAGGGGGAGAGTGGGTGTAGCATGTTAAATGTGGAGCCCTGTTCAGAGCCCAATATCTGAGAAATGGATGCACATAGGCTTGCAAATTTGTTGATTGTGTACAACTTTTAGTGTACTTTCTGATTCTCTAGATGGTTTTGGATTGCAACAAATAGTTTTGCATCAAAATAGGTGCAAAAGTGGCCAAAAACACTGACGCGACTCTAAATCGGCAATATCATGGCATTGTAGCAATGAAGACTACAGAAACAATTGCAAATGTTTTAAATTTCTGTAATCTGCGTATAGTTTACTCTGTATGTAACGAATCTTGGCCTCTTTGCTAAAATCTTCATCATGATACGAGTTGTCAAAGTTGGTCCGTCCCATGAACTGCCTCATCTTCGGCTGCATGTACTTGCATGTGGGACCACTGATAGAGCAACACTTTTGACTTTGCCTTGTAGAACCTGAACAAATCTTTCCAAAGATCTATGATATGTCTTCTTTATCTGAGTCCTTCACATGGTTGTGAATGGTCGAAATAGTGATATATTGCACATTCGTGGCATGTTTTGCCTCCAGTGACATGTTTAGAGGCCACTATCTCATGAATGGATGCACATAGACTTACAAAATGTGGTAATTTTGTACAACGTTTGGTCTAATTTCTGATTCTCTAAATCATTTTGGATTGAAATGAATAGTTTTGGAATAAAATTGGTGCAAACGCGGCCAAAATCATCACCAATTTAGACTCGAGACTGCGTTTTTCGACCACTTTTGCACCCATATTAGTGCAAAAATATTTGTTTCAATCCTTAGTTAAACATTAAACACAAGCTGTGAAGCATTATCAAGTTAATTTGATAACAATTTTTTGAGATGTGAATTTAACAAGTCGTTTTTTGTTAATTTTTTATGCATTATGTTTTGAGTCATCAAAAACCAGTGGGTAGACTCGCTAAAAGTGAAATAACTTTTTTTCTGTTTGAAATATTTTTTTAAAATGTGGCCTTTGTATGTAAATATGAATTGCCTTTAAGCCTGCAAAATTTTGTTTACAAATTCTTGCTTCTGGCCAAGATATTGTCAAAAAAACTTTGAGTTATTTTTTTTGGTCCACCCTTTACCTAAAGTGCCATAAAAAATTAATGTGCAAGTTTTTTTTGATGGAATTTTTTTACAATACCAGTATACATGCCTTGTTATAAAAAAATTATTTCCATGTTGCCATATTCATGTATGAACGGATTTTTTTTAGAGCGAAGATACAAATTTCAAACTACTGTCTAATAATGTAGGTCCTTATAAAAAATAATAAAATATGAAATTTAGGCCCATTAAAGTCATGTTGACATAAACTTCTTAGGCCTACAGCCTACAGGCTATTTATAGCCTAAGTAAGCCAAATTTTTTAGTAGGCCTACAACAGGCCTATAAAATCTAGTAGGCCACACATAGCCTAATAGTCTTTACTTCTGATTAGATTTTAGGCCTAATTTCGTTATGTCGATCAGCATTTGCTTATGTGGACTTGTGATTAGCCTTCAATTAAAAATTTGAAGGTTTTTTTAGCCTACCGGTACCTTTAACTTCTCTCAATTTCTTATTAAACCAAAGTTAGCCTATAGGCCTAAAACTGTTGTAGATAATTGTCACTATAGCCTAATAAAGTTGTGTTATTTTCCAAATAAGATAAAATTGCATAAAGAAGGTTTTTATGTTTAAAATGTGGTTGAAGATGTAAGAGTCAAACTAATTTCGTTTCCTCTTTGGTGGTTTTTGCCGTTTTAAAATTTTTATTCGAATAAGATGACATTTTTTCCTTTTTAAAAATTCCGTTTCCATGTTTTTAAAGTCTACACCTATGCTTCAAGGTGAGAGACCAACTGAGGTAATGAATCGAGATTGAGCAATAGGCGCAGATGTTCTAGAATGAGGAACTGGAAGATAACATTTGTTTGACGAGCGAATTGGACGATGTGGGTGGGGTGGGGGTGGCTGAAAGAGGCCGGGTATGGATAGGCTATTCTTCGGTGAAAGACCCCGTTGGGCTTTGCAACGTTGGGCTTTGTGACTGCCACAAAGGTTTATCGGAATTTGTAAATCAGTGTGCTTCTAAAAAGCACCTGTGATAATTATTGTCAATGAGCACCGTCTCTCATTTCAAGATAAGTTCAGACTATTCTTTAATTGACCAATCAATTGCTATCCACATTTTAGTGTACAATGTACATAGTCTACATGGCAATAAACGTAGGCCTACATTATCAATAGAGCTTATCAAAAATCAAATATCTAAAGACAACACACAGAGTCCTAAGTCAAATATAGGCCCGCATGTAGCATGTTCCTATAATTATCCCTACCAATAATTTATTGTTTATGCTGCACTTTGGTTTAGGCCTACATAACCTGACATTGAAATAAGATCAAGCAGGAGCAGAAAGTCGAAATTTCGACAGAACACTGAAAATGACAGGTCTTAAAAATTAGAGAGTGTCCCGGGCTCTGGCTTGAAGTCTTTGAACCACGCTAGCATTGGCTGGCGCTACATAAATGTGTTGTTCTTGATTTGCAGTGCTGGCTATAGCTACGGTTGCTGGAGTCGCCCTGACGCTTTGTCTTCTCATTGTCTGCGTCGGAATCTTTGTCTTACGCCGGTAGGTGTCGTCTCTCCAAAACAATGGTCTATAATTGTAGTGACGACAGAGGTCGCGGTTGGGTTGTTCAGTGGTTGACGTTGGGTAAAATGTCAGTCGAGAGATTGAGGGTTCAAATCCTCGCCGGGGTAGAAATTTGTGTCGAGATATGAGAGGAGTAGGCTATAATTAGGGTAGTCCCAAAATCACGACTTCACGGAAATCACGGAAACCGTGAATTTCGCCGTTTGCCGTGAATTTTGCCTTTTTCCGTGATTTTCCGTGATTTTTCACATTTTCAGCACTTTTTTATATAAAAAACCACGTGAAAAATGGCGCCCACGACCAAAAACAGCGCGGAACCATTAAATTCATTTAAGATTTTCTGTGCGGAACCATTAAATTAATGCATGAATTTCTATTTTGTGGAGTGAATTACGTCGCTGACAAGTGAATATTTATTCATAAATACTCGTTTATGCTGAATTTCAAAATAAAAATCGACTTAACACAGAAATTGTGACAGAAAAAAGTTCGCGGCACCGTGAATCACGGTGCCGTGAATTTTTGCATTTTTGCAAAAGTAGCCTAAGTAGGCCGTGATTTTTTCACTTTTTGACCGTGATTTTGGGACTACCCTAGCTATAATTATACTGTCGGTGGGAGACAAGACGGTGAGGGAGAGGACTGGCCTCTTATTCTCATACGCTGAGACTCAAGGTCACTTTTTATTTATCTCTTGGTCTCATGCGCTGTCTGGCAGCGCCTCTGATAAGTGTGGAGTGTGAGAGGCACTTTATACATTTCTGTATAGCCTACAATACAGAACAATTAAATACTTCGACAATAACACAACGCTTAAACTTTCTGAAACTTTCTGCTTTACAACAACGATGAGTCAGAGTCGGCTGTTCATAGATTCCTGTCTCTGTTGTTCTGGGTCTACAGCTTCGCCAAAGCGGATCGTCTGCGTGACCTGGCGAAGGCCGCGCTTCAATACGAGAACACGGACAGTGACGACGAAGTTGTCCAAGCGTATTACACTCGCAGCAAACCGGAGAACGGCCGACCGCCCACGGCCGGTGCAGGGGGCGACTCGAGCGCCTACTCTCACGTCTGGGAGCTACCGTTGCCAGAACCAGGGACGGACGCCGCTGATGACGGCGGCGGCGGCCTGGACCCTGCGCTGCAGAGACGATCGGTGTCAAGCCCCGGCGGCGCAGGGGCGATGACGGCGGTCGCGCCCGGCGAAAAGCAGGACGCTGCGGCGGCAGTTGCTGCGGCGTACAACGTGAGCGCAGCCAGCGGAAGGTCGGACGAGACGCGGTACTTTGTGCTCGATCGGTCTGGGGTGAAGTCCGGAATGGGGGTGGCGAATAATTCGGAAGTGGGGAACAATTCTTCGGCGGTGGTGGGTCGATGCTGAGGGGAGAGACGGGGTGAAAATACGAGGATATGATAACAATGATCTAGTCGGGGCGCGTGAATAGCCTAACTGAATAAGCCAGCGCTCGTGAATAAGATGGTGCCCCGCGCTTGGCTTTCAAATGGCGCTTTAGCAAGTTGGAGAGTACGATAACGCTTAATCTTTAAACTGTTGGTGAGAGACTGAGACGAGTGGTATGCGGAACAGGATAACATGCTGTTTTGCTTCTGTCAGCAAAGTTTGACCCGACGCAAAACGATGACGGAAACCTCAGCAATTAAAGGAGATCGGCTGTAGGCATAGAGAGAAAATATTAATGCAGTGGTTAAATTCAGCCGTGTCTCGTACCCAGCTACTTAGATAATTATGAGATATACAAAGCTAACTAAAGCGAGGTTCCGTCACGTGACAGTGCTAATTTGCTGCAGTAAACGACCACAACGTATTAATTTTTGCATGTTTTCGCCAAACAGAGAATAGCGAAATTCGATCACAGATCATTCATCTAGATCTAATTGGATTGGTTTAATACGTTTTAGATTTGCAAAAATTTTGAAAAACAACAACTGGCCTAACCAATCTGCGCCATTGGCCATTGCAGATAAGCAAGGACCGTTGTTTATAGACAGAACTGGAAACTTCATGATGTTATAAAGTTGTGTCCAGTGTCCCTATAGTTTTTGGAACATGTCACCAAGGCCGTAGACAGGGGGGGGGGTGTTTGAACACCCCCCGAAATGGAAAATGCAGAAAAAATCTATTGCATTTTTTAGTTCTTGATGCAAAAAAGCATGGAAAAAGACACGCTTCACTGAATCCGACGGTTGCCAATCATTTCTAGTCCATTGACTAACTACCAAATACTGTGTCATAAAATAATACGCCGCGTGTGTTTTTGGACAATCGTAGGCTTAACATCGACAACAAGTAAACTATGTGCAGGGCACAGTGGTGTAGTGGATATGTTCGTTGCCTTGCAGCCGGAGGGTTGTAGGTTCGAAATCAAGTTGTTTATCGCCATTCAGTTTACAACGACACTCTCTACTTGTGAGCAGCTATCCCTTCCATTGAAATAAATATCGGATTTTGCTAAGATAATGTCATGCAATACTCCGTATTAAAGGTGTTCACGGCAAGATATAAAAAAATTTGTGACTTTTGGGAGAATTCACCTCAAGCCGCCGCGTAACGACCATGAGCAAATCCTTCACTCGCAATTGCTCATGCGCTTCGGTGTGAGACTCCGATGCAGTGTCCGTGCTTTAGTCGGGAGCGCCTCTGAGTAGATAGCTTGAAGAAGTGCTACAAAAATGGATAAATAAATAAATAGGATGACCCGTGGCTCAATCACAGTAGGCTATTAAATTGCTTAAAATTAACTGGGTTGAGATTCAGTCTAACATCCATGAGATGGGTGCTCCACTCACCCTGGAGTGGAGCACTTCAAGAATAACCTCATCCATTGATAAAATAAACCACAAGCTTTCCACAGGACAGGGCGTGTAATATTTCCACAAATTTTTTAGGACAAAGGACTGCACGAGATACTGCGTTCTAAATTACGATGGTTATTTCTGTGAAATCTGCTGAAAACCAAAAAATCCAATGAATTGGTGTTTTTTTAATTAAAAGCAAACTTACAACAAATGGTATGCTTTTGAATTTACGCCAGGCACAAAAAACACCATCCGTCTCTTAACATTTGCGAACATTTGCGATTTAACACAATTTTCACATCGTCCATCTGTTGCTTATTCGCGAACCGAAATCATGTTGAATAGCGCATTTCCTGCAGCATGTCGTCGCATTTCACGTATCAAGTAACTTTACTCTAATAACGATTAAACCGAATATAGGTCAGAAACACCATTAATTCTTTTCACCAAGATCAATGATCACTTGAAGAAGAATTCTGAAATCTATATATGTATGCAGACGTTACACCAGCAAACAGACGATGTAAAACGAGGAGCATAAGCAGTGGCCATCCAAAACGAACTCATAGCTCAATCGTACGAAGAAGTCATGAAACTGAAGAGTTTTCAAACTGTCCACGTGTCACGTTTATAGAACCAACAGGTTACAACTTAGTTCAAAGTTCAGATGCCATAGATGTCTCAGTTTCCTATTTTCTCAATCTCGTCCAAGTCCGTTGCATCAAGTTTAACGATTTTGCGACCTACAAGAGAAAAAACTTAAAAACGTCAAACACTAAAATCACCAGTGATTTCTAATAACGACTTTTACAACTCAAGAGATTAAAACATCAAGAATTTTAACATTGTTTGTTTGTATGCGCACTTGTTATAGCGCCCCTTCAAGCTCCCCCTACTCAGAGGCGCTCCCGAATGCAGAGCGGACACTGCATCGGAGTTTCACGCCGAAGCGCTGAGCAATTGTGAGTGAAGGACTTGCCCAAGGTCCTTACGCGGCGAGGTGGATTCGAACCTCCAACCTTCCGGCTCCAAGGCAACGACACCATCACTACACCACCGCGCCCCACTAATTTGTTGTGCTAACAGCATGTACACAGTAGCTGGCTAAAAGCTCAATGCAAAACCGACTTAAATACCTTTAAGCCCAATACAGTTTTGAAGAAAGGAACAGTAAGAGATGAAGCACACGCGGATTAAATGCAATTTTACTCAATTCACTGCAATACTAGATTAAGTGTATAGCTAATTAAGTACTTGTATAAGGGTGAAGCAAGGCGCAGGGCGAGAAAGGTTAACTGATTTAAATGCAATACTTTGCGGAAAATAAATACATTAAGCAGGATTAATTGCAGTCAATGCCAATGAATGCAAAATGGGTTTGATATGTTGGTATTTAAAAGCATTTGTTATAACTCCAGCCCACGAGCATTATCCATTTGCGATGACTCGAAACTAAATTTTTTAATCCATTTCTCAACGTTTAGTCAAGGAATTTTATTTTGAAACACTTGTAGTCAAAATGTTTCAAAATTCACTTCGGCAATATGCACAACAAAGACCACACAAAACAATCATATCTCACCTTTCTTGCATTCACTGTCACAACTAGGTATCTTTAATGGGTGCTCATAGATACATGCATAAATGTCATTTGAAAAGCAATCACTAACCGAAGTGTCTTTCGATCTCCCCGAGCATGTTACGAGATTTGCCGCTGTCAACCATGTTGATCGCAATTCCCTTCTGTCCGAACCGTCCCGTCCGACCAATTCGGTGCAGATACGTTTCACAGTCGACCCTGTGGTTCTGGTCCGTCGGTAGATCAAAGTTTATGACAAGCGAGACCGCCTCAACGTCGATACCTTCAAAATAATATATATATACGTGATTTATTAAGTGGTTGACCATATATTACGTATAAAAAAGAAAAGAAAATTGTCTTCTTCAAACCACGGGCAGAGGAGGAAAAGACTTCGGGTGAAATCTTAGCACAAAGAGAGTTGGAAGGTCATTATAAGAGATGGAATTATGAAAGCCTATACTAGAACTTGTAACTCTGCAAAACTTTTACAAGCAATTGTAAACTGTCCTTTACTGCCTGCGTTGTGCTTGGGTACTTCTGGGTAGGTTGGTACTTCTTAAGTGGGTACATGGCA
This sequence comes from Lumbricus rubellus, assembly GCA_945859605.1. NCBI lineage: Eukaryota > Metazoa > Annelida > Clitellata > Crassiclitellata > Lumbricidae > Lumbricus > Lumbricus rubellus. Next base: position 38,669,026 of record OX243819.1, read on the forward strand.
GGTTGGTACTTTGTCAGTGGGTACTTTGTAGGTCGGTGCCTCGCAGGTTTCTACTTCTCCATGGGCTTTGGTAGGGTGGGTGGGCTGGCACTTTATCGGTGTGTAGCCTACTCTGTCAGTGGGTATTTATATATGTATGGGCTGTTGGTATGTTAATTTTGGAGGCCTTACCTTAGACCTTAGTCCATCCACGTGCTGTGTGCACATTGGGCGAGTATCACAAAAGAGCTCTAACTGAATAAATAAATGAAATAGAAAAAAGATCTGTACCTCGGGCCGTGACGTTGGTCGATATGAGAACCTTCTCCTTTCCCTCGCGAAAGCGGTTGATGACGGCCGCTCTCTGCTCGACCGCAAGCTCTCCGCTGAGCAGTGCAACTGCGTGACCGTGCTTTGTCATCTGACCAGCCAACCACGACGCAGTGCGCTTCGTCTGCAGAAACAACGAAAGCAACGAAATGTTGTATTGCATTAAAATAACATAATTATACAACACAATACGCACAATACTAACTAATAGCAATAGAAGGAGACATGTGTCACCTCCGTTTGTCAACATTGACTAAGCATGCGTTAGCTTCTACTCGAATTAGTAATGTAATGTAATTAGTAATTTCTAAAGCGCCGCTCATAGCCATTCAGTAGCGCTCCCAGAGCAAGAACCCTGAGAAAAATATGGGTCTTAAGAAAAGAGATATATAGATAATGTTCCAGAAAGAACGTTAAAAAAGCCCTGTAATATATGAGAGTATTTCAGAAGGTGAGTAATAAAACGTTGAAACACAGACGATGAAACAGAGAAGTTGAAACAGAGAAGTTGAAACAGAGAAGTTGAAACAGAGAAGTTTTAACACAGAAGTTGAAACAGAGAAGTGAAAACAGAGAAGTGGAAACAGAGAAGTGGAAACAAAGAAGTGGAAACAGAGAAGTGGAAACAGAGAAGTGGAAACAGAGAAGTTGAAACACAGAAGTTGAAACAGAGAAGTGGAAACAGAGAAGTGGAAACAAAGAAGTGGAAACAAAGAAGTGGAAACAGAGAAGTGGAAACAGAGAAGTGGAAACAGAGAAGTGGAAACAGAGAAGTGGAAACAGAGAAGTTGAAACACAGAAGTTGAAACAGAGAAGTGAAAACAGAGAAGTGGAAACAAAGAAGTGGAAACAAAGAAGTGGAAACAGAGAAGTGGAAACAGAGAAGTGGAAACAGAGAAGTTGAAACACAGAAGTTGAAACAGAGAAGTGAAAACAGAGAAGTGGAAACAAAGAAGTGGAAACAAAGAAGTGGAAACAGAGAAGTGGAAACAGAGAAGTGGAAACAGAGAAGTTGAAACACAGAAGTTGAAACAGAGAAGTGGAAACAGAGAAGTGGAAACAAAGAAGTGGAAACAAAGAAGTGGAAACAGAGAAGTGGAAACAGAGAAGTGGAAACAGAGAAGTGGAAACAGAGAAGTGGAAACAGAGAAGTTGAAACACAGAAGTTGAAACAGAGAAGTGAAAACAGAGAAGTGGAAACAAAGAAGTGGAAACAAAGAAGTGGAAACAGAGAAGTGGAAACAGAGAAGTGGAAACAGAGAAGTTGAAACACAGAAGTTGAAACAGAGAAGTGAAAACAGAGAAGTGGAAACAAAGAAGTGGAAACAAAGAAGTGGAAACAGAGAAGTGGAAACAGAGAAGTGGAAACACAGAAGTTGAAACAGAGAAGTTGAAACAGAGAAGTGGAAACAAAGAAGTGGAAACAAAGAAGTGGAAACAGAGAAGTGGAAACAGAGAAGTGGAAACAGAGAAGTTGAAACACAGAAGAAGAAACAGAGAAGTTGAAACAGGTTCAATTCAATGTTCAAGTTCAGTCGCAAACGATTTGAACAAGAAGTCCGTTACTTACCGCGCAGAAGATCATGCATTGTCCGATGGATATCGATCCGTAGATGTTGACGAGCGCATTGTACTTGTCGTCTAAGTCGCGACAATCGATGTAGTACTGTCCGATGTTGTCGAGACTTTCCTCCTCGCGTCGCAGCTTTATCACGAACGGATTCGGAATGATTTTGTTCGCAAAGTTCATCACATCGTCATCGTACGTTGCGGAGAACAGCAGCATCTGACAATCACTACGGAGATTCCTGTTAAAGGAAAAGATAATGACATATGACAATGGCATGTCATATGACAATGGCATATGGCAATGGCATGTGACAGTGGCATCTGTGATTCCATCAACACCAGATTAACACTCAAATTTTAAACCTGATGCAGCATGTAATCTAATGTCTACAGGCGAGTTTATGTCATATCAATTACAGTCTTAAATCAATGGTGCACCAATACCAATAAATAATTGACATTTTACATAATTGGCACCACTCACCGAAATCAGCATTAAGGTGATGACACAAAAATTATTGCTCTAGCTTTATTCGATTTTATGTCATATCAGTTAGTCTTAAATCAATGCTTATTTCAGTCTGGATCGCCATATATATGAAATTATATATTGATCTAATTATATATTTATATAATATACAAAGGTGTACTGCTGTCAGCCACTTTTGCATATTCCTAAGCATTTCAAGAATGAAAGAACGCTTAAATCTTTTGTTGCGAACGTACTGTCGAATGCGAACAGATTGGTCCTGATGACCTTGAGTGTCGATCATGACATCCGCCTCATCAAGAACAAACACATCGACCTTCTTCAAATCAAAGAACTTGTAGCGAGTGCCCCAGTCGACAGCCGTACCAGGCGTGCCGATGATTATGTGCGCCTTCAGCGGGGAACCACGCTCTGAAAAAGAAACAACTTCTTTAAACAAGCTAAAAAACACCTTTTATGTTCCAAAAACACTTTACGGTCTTGACCGTGCCAGTTTTGCAGCTATTCCCATTATCTGACTACACCACAAATGCATTGATTCAAAAATATTTTCCCATTTTGAGTCAAATAAAATCGAATCTTCATTGGTCTGTTTACAACAACAAGCATACAAATTCAAACGCAACGACTATAAAGAGTAGCACAAGTATTACAAAATTGACGAGAGAACGTTAACTTATCAGATAACTTAATTAGGTAACTTATCACATCATAGTTGTAAAGGAGCAACATAAAGTCGAGCGCATACTTACGGACACGTTCACCGCGAACCGCATACTTGATCTCGACTCCGTTCATGAACTTGGCCATCTGCTTTGTGACGTCACCGATCTGAAGCGCGAGTTCGTAGGTCGGAGCGAGACAGAGGCACTGGAAATAGGAACATTGCAAAAAGTCTCGTATTAAATCAATCGATTATCATCAAAATATTTCACTTCCATTCAACATTGCTCCGGTGCTATTTCTCTTCATGCTGCTAAAAGCCGCTCGTCATCAATTGAATTTAAATGGAAAAAGTTCAATTTCAATTTTTCCATCAGAGGAAATAATTCCGCTTCTCAAATAACGACGACAAACCACTCGTCAACAACGTACAGAGTAATAATGGCAAAACACAGTTGACAAAAAGGAATGTAGTTGTGTATTCAACTGTAGAAAATATGAATCTCCATCATGTCCAGCAATCTGCTGGGCTGAGCGCTGTTGAAGAGAGGCACATTCAACATTATCCGCGTAGAATGGGTCTTACTGCTGTACTCACTACCACACAAGCAAAGCTACATACATACATAAATACATGCACAGTTACACACAAGTAACATATGCACAGTGGTAGATAGAGTTGGCTAAAGGTCCATGTGACAGATGTCATTTCAAAATAAAGTTTAGAGAAGAGCATACGTCCGTAGTAATCACCAACCTGTGGCCAGGGCTTCGAGAGATCGACCCTGCTAAGCATTGTCAGCACGAATGCCGCCGTCTTTCCCGTTCCACTCTGCGCCTGAGCGATCATGTTGCATGGCCTGAAAAGACAAATGCAGACACACATTCAATCATTCATTCTATGCATTTATATAGCGCCACTTCGAGAAACCTACTCAGAAAATTATTGTTCTTATTTAGGGTATTTATATAGCACCTCTTCAAGGTAGGCTACTCAGAAGCACTCACGAACCAACTAAGGTCAAACAAGGCAGTTTTGAGATTCTTTAAATGGAACAGTTAATATGCAGTAACCATTGCCATTCAAGATCACAAATTATAACTGATGCATAGAAAAACGAGTCTGACACATCATTTTAAAAAATGTTTTAATAGAGAAGAAGCACAAGAAATACTCACGGATTCGCAAGTAAGGCCGGCAAAGCAGTTTCCTGAATCTTTGATGGAGAGTAGAAACCCATGCAGTAGACACCGCGTAGTAGTTCCGGCTTACTGCAAAGTCGAAAAGCAGCAAAAACTTAAACACCTTACAATGAGCACATACTAAAATATGGGCGATCACACATGGGCAAGAGGGTCACCTGCCCTTCGCTGGAAAATTGACACCCATTTTTAACTACAACTTTTTTGGATGGTCAACAAGTTTCTTCACACTACATTACCAATGATACACAAAGTAAAACAGAAATTTACACTTTGAAACCTAAGTGAAATATACCTATATTCTCAGCTTCCCTCTGCCTTTGCCAAGCTCATGATAACAAAATGAACTGTGACCATTGTCTTTTGCTCCCCGGCAAAAATATAAGCATGCACAAATGTAATTAAAGCAACCGGGAAATGAAGGCATTGCATAATTAAAGTGTCAAACAGCAAAACTGATCCAACATGGCATCAATTAAAATCTTATTTTCATTTTGCTTACATTTTAATCTTAGAACAAAATCTGAGATTTTCATTTGTAAGTTGTTCCACTGTAAACATGCTAACCAGTTGCTAAATTCTGAATAAGTGTTGCAAAAAATAATTTTGGCAAATGCTTAGAAAACGCAAGCAGCCATCTAACTCGATAAAAGTCATATTTATGATTCAAGCGAGCACTGACAAAGTGATGACTCACAGTTTCAAGTCCTCAAAGCTTTTGACGGAGTGAAGAGGCGAGTTCGGATCTTTGCGAAGGACTTCTATGTCACTTTTCGAATCAACGAGACGCGACCTGAGAAGTTTGTTGATCAATGATGCGTCAGCTCGAGTCACACCTGCGCACAACCATACACCCATGTATACATCCATCAAATCACACATACGACATTTAAAAAAAATTTGCTTCACAACGCTAACTATAGCCAATCTGTTTCATTTTTTTAAATTATTTTGGAATTCTTATATAGCGCCTCATCCAGGTAGGCTACCCTGAAGTGCTCCCGGCCCAACAGTAGCTAAATAAACAAACCAGATGATAAGCAATGACAATGTGAAACTTTTTAGCAGAAAATTAAGCAATCCTTCTGCACTTGAAGCATATGTTTAATATGGAAAAAGTCAAGATGGTGACAAAATTTACTTCTTCATTGCATTTTAAACAGATTTATTTTTTTCTAAAAAGTAACTAACTCAGTGAAGTTCTACAATTTTCAGAGTTTTATCGCTCTAAGTAATCGTAAGTAAGTAACTTAGACCAAATTAATAGAAATTAATCGATTATTCGCGACTAAGTTGTGGATCCATATTAAATGATTAAGATTATTGCAATCAGTATCAAACTAAAAAATAGTTGAAACACAAGAATGAGATTACATGGAAACGCGATTGAAGAGCAAACATGAAACACATTTATAAGACAGACTGACATGAACACATGAGATACCTGATTCATGAGAAATACCTGATTCATGAGGTACCTGATTCATGACATACCTGATTCATGAGATACCTGATTCATGAGATACCTGATTCATGACATACCTGATTCATGACATACCTGATTCATGACATACCTGATTCATGAGATACCTGATTCATGACATACCTGATTCATGAGATACCTGATTCATGACATACCTGATTCATGACATACCTGATTCATGAGATACCTGATTCATGACATACCTGATTCATGACATACCTGATTCATGACATACCTGATTCATGACATACCTGATTCATGACATACCTGATTCATGACATACCTGATTCATGAGATACCTGATTCATGAGATACCTGATTCATGACATACCTGATTCGTCATCCTGTCCAGCAGCCGTTGATCCGTTCGTTGATTGTCCGTCTCCAGCCGCTCCAGGTGTTCCCGTTGGAGTCGTTGATTCCTCCGAGCGAGATGTCTTCGGAGTCTGAGGAGATGCCTCTTCTGCAGATGATGCTGATGCTCCTCCTGCGGCATCTGACGTCGCTGCTGAGGGAACAGGTGACAATTTACTCGCTCCATCACCGTTTGCACCGCTAGCAACCTGCAACCCGGACATCTACAAGACGAAATTTTTATCAAACTACATACCAGAACCATACGTTAAGAAAAAATTTAGCAAATCATCTTATGCAAAAATCAAGCTCTAATCATGCTGTGTGCTAATCTAATAATAAACTAGCTAAACTAATAATAATCATATTATGCAAAACCACTTAATTATGTCAGGCTAAGCTAAACATCTTAAGAAAAATAGGTTATTGTTACTGAAGTCTCGGTAAATCGTAAGGCCAAAAAAAAAATATGTTGTGTTTCCGGTAACAGAGCTAAAAAAAATTGGGTAGGTAGGTCGGAAAATATTTTTATTTTGTAAAATATTTTTATGCAGTGACTATCCGAAAAAGTATACCCCACTAGTCTTTTTTGCACGCTGAAACAAAGTACGTGTTCTAAGCAAGTATAAACTGCCTATTTCCCGACTGTGTGCACCTAAAACTGCTCTAGAAACAGTCCTATTAATTTCATTTTGTTGACGTCTCTTATGTTATGTCAATACAAATGTTTGTTTTTTTAATTTGAAAAAAAAATTAAATTTTTTTTGGGGGAAAAAAATTTTTTTGGGAAAAAAATTTTTTTTTTAATAAAATTTTTTTACAAAAATATTTGGGTCGCGGCCCTAAAAATGGGTCGGTCGCGTTACCGGAAACACAACACTTTTTTTTTTACGCCTAAACAGTATGGCCGCCAACGAATGCAATAAAATTAGAGTGCCGCCTATGGACGATATCGCAACATGCATCCCAACATGCAAAGCGTGAGGGTCGGTTAGGGCTCAGGTTAGGCGTCGTGAGGGTCGGTTAGGGTTAGTTTTAGGGTTAGTGCAGTCATTATGATGAAATTGAAGCGTGCTTTAATTTTCGCGGAAATATTGGGTCGTATGTCGGGCCGCTCTGTTATGCACGCATCTACGTCGGCCATACTGTTTACGATTTACCGAGACGTCAGTCACAATCACCGAAAAATATTCCAGCCAATTATCTTAGGCAAAAATCAAGAGCTCTGCTCGTCTTAGGAGAAATCTAGCTTTTCATACAAGTTATGCAAAACTAGCTAATCAAGTAATAAAGACAAAATCAACTAATCATGCTATGCAAACACCTTCTGTAGGATTTGTTTTTCCTGCGCATCGACCAATGTTGCCCAGTCCCCATCATCTGCCATCTTGCTCCAAATTAACTGGTCTCTAACAGAAGTCACAAAAACAACAATTCAATATTAGTTTCACATAGTAATTCAATGTCTATTAAACACTCACACAAAGAAATAAACTAGACACCCCCCCCCCCCCAATGACTCTAAGTTAAGAAATGTGGATTCCGCAATTTATTAACTTTGGAGCACAACAATAATTCTTTACCGCCACGTATTTTTCTATTACACTAAACAAAGCTCTGCAGAATCTGCAACGTCCATTTATTCACGCCTTCCTTAGTCCAACTTAGTAATCTTGTGGTTTAATGCTATAAAATTCTAACACGTGACAACAGTGACTATAAATGGCAATATAAATCCAGCCTTACCACACCTCACGCGGATTTAAGTCTTAACAAACAAATTTAGACACAGAAATGCCTAATATATTACCAAAAAGGTATTTTTGAAAGCTGTTTCCCTAAAACAAAGAACTTTCCGCTCTTATACGTAAATAACGAAACAGATACTATAAAAATGCAAATGTTAGCAGAACTTTTCAACCGACACCATGATGAACCTGAATCATGGATTGTGCAATGAATGATTCAGCATCTGATGACGTCATATCATTTACAGACAACAATCAATCGCAAGATGGCAATAGAGGCATTTGATATCTAACCTAATCGTAGTCGTCATCGTAACATCCGAACTTCTAAGTAATAATAATAGTAATAACAATAATAATTTCCTTTTATTCAACAATCCGGTTGACAGAACGCAACCGGTTACATCATACAATTATGTTGTTGAAACAATTCACAAGAACGCAGGTAACAGAATACCCAGTATGAGAATTGTGGAAAAATAACTGGGGGGTTGGCCTATGATAAACTTGAAATTGGGGTATGAAAAACATAATTTAACATGGGGCTCTAAAAAAGACTGGGGGGTGAACCCCCCCAACCCCCCCGGCAATTCTCACCATGAGAATACCGGTACACAAATCTTAACTTTAGCATTAGCCTACTAACAGAACAGACCGCCTGCAATAATCGGTGCTGATAAAAGTCTACAAAGCATGTTCGCCCAACGGGGACTCGAATAATAACGAATTATTCGTTATCTTTCGCTCTCTACGCCAGCGCGTTACCCATTACGCTACCGCCGCTGCCCCCCCCCCCAAATGGTTACTCGAAAGCTAATAATAATTAAGCCAAGGAAGGGAGCGAGGGAGTGAGAGAGGTACATGTAGAGAGGGACGGAGGGACGGACGGACAGATATACGGACAGACAGATAGACAGACGGACAGATAGACGGACAGACAGACGGACAGATAGACGGACAGACAAAGAGGGTGTCGTGGCAGGTGTTCCTTGGGAAAAGACGTGTGACAATTATTTGCAGTCGGTTCTGCGTATGAATGCGCGTGTGTCAGCATAATACGTAATAGGTCTATTACAATAAAGGCTAATATTATGTCACGCAATATTAATACGTGTTAATACGTATGGAAGGTATTGTATTGTGTTGTGTTTATGGATAATTTATATAGCATCTATCATAGAATGACTATTCAGATCGACGTTCTCAGCACGAAAAACTAGGGAGAGGGAAGGAAATGTCTTTATAAAATTAGAGGCAGACTATAGGAAACTGAGTCATAAGTAGGCTAGCCTAGCTAATATTATTATTAGATCTAGTAGGGCTATAGTATATAGTGCTGAGACGAAGATCATTACAGATGAAGGGATACAAAAGTCATGCATGCATGTAAGCTTAGCCTATGTCCGCCAATGTGTATGCACTTTGTAGAGCATTTTAGGACCCCATATTATTCTGCTAGGCCTATGATCTCATCAGGTCTGTTCAATTATAATCCATGCAAATAATTATTATTGTAAGCTTATAGGCTAAGCACTGAATAGGATATTAGAGACTATTGATAAAATTTAAACTCTGTCCATTGTCAAGAAATTAAGGTATGAAGCTCAGGCTATTTTCTCTGTTTTACTTTTTGTTTTATTTATCGCAATTGCTATAGCAATCCTTCAAGCTTCCTACACGGAGGCGCTCCCGACTACAGCGCGACACTGCATGGAAGTTTCACGTCGAAGCGCGAGATCAATTATTGCAAGTGAAGGACTTGCTCAATTAAGGTCTCAACGCAGTGGTTTGAGGTGGACTTGAACCTGGAACCATCGGGCTCCAAATTACCGAACCCACCACTGCGTACACTGCCACGTCCCACCGATCATTGGGGCGATATTAAATCGATTATTAAATAGTAGTAGGCCTAAATACTTTGCAAGAATATTTTTGTGCGTATACGATAGGACTTATAGCCTATTTATAATCAGTAAAAATAAACTTAGCTGTATGGTAAATTGGTATTAGACACAATTAAACAGCTGATTAGCATTGGATAATTGATTAACAAATAATTACGAAAAATGGGGGAAAAGGTGGTCGATTGGTCGGATTAGGTTTAGCATAGAATGATAGGGTCTAGGCCTACTTAGGCCTATTTGTTTCTGGTAGTTGTTGCGCGGAAAGTATTCAGGACTAAATCCTCCTAAGGCGTAACCAGGAATTTATGATGGTGGTTTATGGTCAGGTGGTTTTATGGCCTGGCCGGATGCCCTTCCTGACGCCAACGCAACAGTATTAAGTAAATAAAAAGGAATAAAGTAACAAAGGGAATAAAGTAAGAAAAACAATTGCTACTACAAGCAATAATTTGTTTTTTGTTATTTAAGTGGATAAATAACCTTTTTAAAAACGTTTTCGTAAGCCAATGGGGGGGGGGTTAACTCCCGAAACCCCCGAGCCTGACACGATTAGGCTTACTGTTGAAGGACCTTGAGACTCAAGTCCTAATTATTTAAACGCACAATAAGCGCCATCGTCTGATGCTTCGTCAGTTGATTGTCGTCTTAACAAATGCGTGAGCACGATAGACTTGATAGGCCTATAGGCGGCTATACTCGTGACGGTACAAGCACACATCGACGAATCATTGTAAAAATATTCTTAATGAATCACGTGTCCGAAGAAAATATTAACGAGACATTCGGTAGGCCCTATAATGCTTAACGTAAACTGACACGCAAAGTGTTTTTGAGTATTTAAAAAAATACAAAAGATACAGTTTAAGAAAACTTACGTAGGCTAAATAACGTGAAATGTTTAAGTTAATGACACAGAATACACGCAATTGTAAGACTGATTCAAAAATTGCAGGATTAACAACGTAAAAATATCACTAATGACGAAATGTGAACATTGCATAAAATATCGATAATAAAATATTGAAAGAGAAACTTTGCAGTACAAAATAAAACTCACATCGATTGAGATAGCAGTTAACATTCAAGATCAATATTGTATGCGAACAGTAAAATTACCTAAAATGGCGTCAATAGAAAATTGGCAACATCACGTAAAATAACATTAAGGCATAGGCCTATATCGCATATCAATCACAGTAGAGAAAATTGGCAACAAAAGATAGGCTATCTACATTAAAATTATGTAGGCCTACTATGCAGATCCATTCGTGCCTCCGGAAGTGACGATGAGTTGTTATGGAAACATCGGGTTGCCATGGCCACAACACCATCGAAAAATCAACAACGCTGAAGGTTTTATTCGTTGGTTCTGCACTTCGACATTCAACGATCGAGGTCACGCTTGGTGTCGAAGAATCTGTGCTGACCGCAAGTGAGTCTGTGGCATTGGAAGTTATACCCTAGATGTGTTCACGACCTCAAAGGTGACAGGTGGTGAGTCGGTTGATTCAGAGGTGACCTCAGGTGAGTGCGTGCTTTCAGAGGTGACCGCTGGTGAGTTGACTGACAAAGGCGTGGCAAAACGAGTTGTTGATCCAAATCGCGTTTCAATGGGAACTGAAGGAACAACATAACGTAAGATCATGCATGCTTAATACAATATAAAGAAATGATGTATGATGTTAGGCTATATAATAATTATTGTTGGCTTATAGCATGATATTATAGGCCTGCAATGCAAATTACAATCTCATGCACTATTTTTTTATATAAGCCATGATATAAGCATTAATTTACAGTAGTCTTAGTAGGCTTCAAAAATATTCCTGCCTGTTTAACAAAACTCTTCGTTTCTCACAAATGCGTGCAGATAGAAGCTCACATAACCGTCTATTTAAGTGTTTTGTAGTAGCCACGAGTGACCAATATGTCCGTGTTGGCATATTCAAACGAAGAATTCTAGAGAATTTGAAATAATAATAATGCGCACTAGCTAAACTGTTAGCACACCCGTTTTAAGGAAGTCAACATGCTTTTAAGAAAATTTTGCAACAATGGTTTCACATGCTGGAAATGTATGTTGTTGACCACATAATTATAAGGACAGAAAATCATCATTAAAAATCTAAATGTAAACCTGGATGTAAGTGAAAAACATGTAGCAGTAAGAAATGCATACCATACAAAGAACTAGCCGTCAGTTGAGCAAGAAAGAAATCTTGTTCAGCGCATAAAACGCAAAAGTGATATAATTCATGCCTGTCACTTCATCAATGAACAGAAAATATTCTCATAAAGTCGGTGGGAAGCATTCCTTGCATACACCTGTATTACAGGGACTTACAGTAATACAGGTGTTGCAGGCAGAGATTGCATAAAGCCTTTCATAAAACCATTCTTAAATCAAAAACCATCTATCCTAGTAGCATCATAGCATGTGGAAATACAATGAGACGAATAATGGTTTGAGAAAGCAGCGCATCAATTGTACATTTTCCTCATACATGTATCTTTTATTCGAGGCAACCATAATTAAGTAATTAATGTCGATTTACTTGCTAAGTCATACATGTAGATGCTCAAAATATTTGCCACTATGATCTTTGAAGTTGCGGATTGGACATTAATATTACGGTAATTTTTCTATATAGTTTCTAAGTTGGGCCTTTATTATCAGACGTGCTTTGTAACAAGGCCACATCATGACCTTTAAAAAAACTATATCCTATTACATGACATTTTATTTTAGCAAAATGATTAATCCTCTGTGAAACTGCTTCCACACAAGCACTGCTCATAATTATAACTATTTCGCATTGTCACAGATGCGAACCAGTAGCAGTAATTTGTCAGTAGCCGTTAGGCCTATTTGTTGAAGATGGTCTGGTCTGACTGCTATGCTATGCTATGCTATGCTATGCTAACCTGTTCTGACAACTGCTCTGAATCCTCGCAGGTTGCCGTTGTCTTCTGCCGTTGTCCAGTTGCTACGAAAGACAACCATCATCTCGTTCGATTCACTCGTCACTGTGACGTCAGGCCTCGACTTGCAGCAAAATCTACGACCAAAGCATGTCATCATTATATTGTCATGGTCATCACTCGTATCGTATGTGCAGCGTGCACATGCTCACATCGGCGGAGTTTGGTTTCCATTCTTGGGGGGGCTAAAAAAATTTTTTCCCTTGGCCCTAAAGATGATGATTTTTAACCCTTTGATGCCGAAAGTGTATTAAAATGTATTGGAAATACTGTACCCTCCAGCACTAAAAGGTTAAATCATCGATTTGAAATATCATAAAAACCATACTTTTTCTACGCACACACCTTTTTTAGTCAGCAAGTTTAATTGAAATCTCATAAATAACAATTTTCCGTAAACACCTTTTTAGTCAGCAAGTTTAATTGAAATCTCATAAATAACAATTTTCCGTAAACACCTTTTTAGTCATAGAGTTCAATTAATATCTCATAAAAATAAACACTATTTTTGGTAAACACCTCTTTAGTCATCAGGTTGAGATCTCATAATAACCATACTATTTTTGCGGAAACACCTTTTTTAGTCATAGAGTTCAATTGAAATCACATGCAAAACAGTATTTCTGAGGATACACCTTCTTAGTCATCGAGTTTATCTGAGATTTCATACAATCCATACAATATGTGTGGATACACCTTTTTTAAGTCGTCGAGGTAATTAATATCTCATTAAAAATACTTTGTTTCCGTAAACACCTTTTTAGTCATCGAGTTTATCTGAGATCTCATATAATCCATACAATGTGTTTGGATACACCTTTTTTAAGTAGTCGAGTTAATTGAAATCTCATTAAAAATACTTTGTTTCCGTAAACTAAAATCAAACTGATGTCCTTTCATTATGTTTTTAGACACCCGAAAATCGTTGATAAAACTTAAATCAAATAATATCCTTAGACACCCGTAAATTGTTGAAAAAACTGGAATCATAATGATCTTCTTAGACACCCAAAAATCGTTGATAATATTAAAATCTAAATGATGTCCTTAGACACCGGTAAATTGTTGAAAAAACTGGAATCATTATAATCTCCTTAGACACCCGAAAATTGTTGATAATATTAAAATCAAAATGATGTCTTTAGACACCTGAAAATCGTTGAAAATACTTAATTCAAAAAATATCCTTAGACACCCGAAAATCGTTGATAATATTAAAATCAAAATGATGACTTAGACACCCTAAAATCGTCGATAATACTAAAATCAAATGATGTCCTTTCACAAACGAAAATCGTTGATAATATTAAAATCTAAATGATGTCCTTAGACACCGGTAAATTGTTGATACTGGAATCATTATGATCTCCTCAGACACCCGAAAATCGTCGATAATATTAAAATCAAAGTGATGTCTTTAGACACCTGAAAATCGTTGAAAATACTTAATTCAAATAATATCCTTAGACATCCAAAAATCGTTGCATTTGCAGTTTCATTCACATTTTCATTTTGGATAATCCATTTTGTCGCTTCAATAATGGCCGTTAATTCAGCAGAATAAATTGAGGAGTTATCTGCTATCCTATAAACGTTGTGAGAATTCATGGAGGGTACATAGAAAGCTGCAGAAACGATATTTTCAATTTTAGAGCCATCTGTATAGATTGATGTGCGATCAACATATTTATCAATTAATCTTAATGATAGTGATGCCATAATGTTAGGAGAGTCCTTCTTTTTGTTTATATGTTTTTCCAAGGACAGATCGACTTTAGTGGTTCTGTTAAACCATGGAGCGGTTGACTGAAAAGTTGGAGATTTAAATGATTCGGATATAATTGAAAAGAAATGTTCAGTTCTTTTAAAAATAGAATTTTGTTTCACAGAAGATGCACAATAGTAATTTGACCAGTGATCTCGCATAGTTTCTGCTGCTGGATGATCATTTGAACCTAATATTTTTGATCCAAACTTGATTGAGTTACTCAATCGACGTAGGTGGAGGGGCACCTCTCCACACTCATTCTGGAGGGCCATTACAGGGGTGCCTTTAGCTGTTCCACAAGCCAACCGCAAAGCCTCAGATTGTACATATTATATATACTGATTCATTAAGTGTGGCCACATCTATAAAAGAAAACAAGTCTTGTTCACGGCCTAATTTATTTCTGGAGTTTATAGATAATGTTAATAAACTTAAAAGCAGCAGTATAATCATAGCATGGATCCCTAGTCATATTGGATTATCTGGAAATGAAATGGCAGACACCCTAGCAAAGAAAGGGCAAGAATTAGAGGAGGTCAATTCAACAAATTATTTGGAATTAAAGGAAATCTATTCGTTAATTAAAAAATATGTTATTAATTTATGGCAAATTGAATACGACAATGAACGAAAAGGGCGTTTTTATAAATCGATCCAACCTTTGGTATCAACTGATATAAAATTTATGGACTCCATAAGAAAAAGAGAAGTTCAAATTACCAGACTTAGAATGGGGCATGCCCTTACTAACTCCTGGTTGAAAGTGATAGGTAAAAGCCAAACAGACCTTTGTTCTAAATGCCAAGTGCCTGAAACAATCGAACATGTGCTGTTTGCTTGTAAAAAGAATGACATTTCAATCCTACTGCTTAAAAAATGTGTAGAGAAAAAAGTGGAATGTACTGTTAAAAATATATTCTCTAATCAAGATATTTATCTTGAAGCTTATAATATACTTATGACCATAACTAATGGAAAAATTATGTAAGAAGTATTGCATATGAATTATAATTTTAGTTGTATTTGTTGTGTGTTTGTGTGTGTGTATGTGTTTGTGTGTATGTGTCTGTGTTAACTAATTCTGTAATAGATTAAATAGGCATTGAATAAAATGATTTTTGCTATTATTGTTAAGCTTATAGATGATGGCTGAATGATTTGATTTTCATATAAATGTTTAATATCTAATCTATTTGCTTATATATGTATTAATTAAAAATAAATAAAATAAAAATCAGGAAATGAATGTATAGTTAAATATATGCATGCATGTTAAATAGTGACACTAAATAATGACCAATGCATCAAAGAGGATCTACAGCAACCACCTTATGAACACTGTCGCCATGGACATAGATCATCATACAAATTCCAGAAAGAACAATGAAAAGAAAACAGATAGACAATAAAGACAGAAACTGCGGAACATTTAAACAACAGTGAACTGAAATATATTGATACCGTAACTTTAAAGACGTCAACAGCCTTTGTAGCTATAAGATGTCGTTAAACTGTTGAATAATAATAAATAATAACAAAAATCGTTGATAATACTAAAATCAAAATGTAGACCTTAGACACCCGAAAATCGTTAAAATCATTAAATTCAAAAAGATATTTTTAGACATCCGAAAATCGTTGATAATACTGAAATCAAATAATATCACTACACACCCAAAAATCGTTGATAATACTGAAATCAAAATGATGTCCTTACACGCCCGAAAATCATTGGTATTACTAAAATCAAAGTGGTTTTCTAAGACACCCGTAAATTGTTGAAAATACAGGAATCATAATGATCTCCTTAGACACCCGAAAACCGCTGATAATATTAAAATCAAAATTAAGACCTTAGACACCCGAAAATCGTTGATAATATTAAAATCAAAATTATGACCTTAGACACCCGAAAATCGTTGATAATAATAAAATCAAAATGATGTGTTTAGACACCCGAAAATCGTTGATAATACTGAAATCAAAATGATGTCCTTACACGCCCGAAAATCATTGGTAATACTAAGATCAAAATGATGTTTTTAGACACCCAAAAATCGTTGATAATATTAAAATCAAAATGATGTCTTTAGACACCCGAAAATCGTTGATAATACTTCACAGATCAGAAGTCCACGTGCCAGGTCTCATGATCAGAGAGCAAAAAGCACAACTTTGAACTTCCGTAAAAAATGCTTAGAACTTCACTTCCAGGTGACAATTCGGTAGTAATGTGATATAATATAGTAGCCTACTAATAACTGATATCTGCATCTATCTTTTAGTTTGTCTCTTTGTCCCAGGTTGCATTCTGCCAACCTGTTTTTGCGCATTAAACGAATTATACTACGGTACTGCTACACATTGCTAGTCTTCGTTTTCACAGTCTTGATGTAGGGGGAGGGGGCTGGTGGCCAACAGCTCACTGTCTGGGCCTTTTGCTCTTTTGTTGTCTCTACAAACGTACCATTTTTTACCCTTGGAAGTCCTTATTGATGCATGGTAAAGTCGGTGGATTCTTGGGGGGCTTAGCCCCCCCTAGCCCCTGATAAACTCCGCCCATGCATGCTCACGTATTGGATTTAGGAATTTGCAAAGAGCATTTACATTATACGAATGCAGGGCTGGATTAAGAAATGTGGGGGCCTTGTTCAGACAATTTTTGGGGATCTTCAATCAAAAAATCTGATGAACTTTTTCAGTTGTTTGGTCGAAATTTCTTTAGAATATACCGATTTTCCGTCCGAAACAGCACAGATGCTGAGTTGCTGAAATTTGTTTAGTCGCTTGGTCGAAATTTCGTCAGAATGTACCAATTTTGTCTCAGAAAATTGTTTTTTCGCATGTGTGGGGGTCTCCCAAAGTGTGGGGGCCCCTGTTCGGCAGAACATGTTGAACATGCCTTAATTTGGTCTGTACAAATGAGTCAATTGAAAAAGCGACGACAGGACGGAAGAAATAGTGTTGCGAAAAGCAAGAAAGAAGGTGTGCAATGTTCACGGTCACCAGATCGAATTTTAATTCAAATCCATTGAAACATCACAATCCAAAGACATGGATCAAACGTGGTAAAGGACCGAAACTGAGCGATAACAGTTCTATAGTAAGAGGAACCAGAGGAGAACAAGTGTCACTGTCTCTTTTGAAAGTGGTCATGAACAATCATAATACAAAATAACGCCGTTGACACTATGCCACTATTTCTGGGGGACTGTGCACTGTGCACTGTGCATATCTTACCGTGGTCCCTCTCTCGCAAGGTTCCGCTGATACCTGACTTCGACCCAGTGATAGCACGTCTCCTCCTCACAGAACAATCCGAAGTCGTCCACGAATTGGATTTGAATTCGATGATCAACAGGAAGTGCCTGTGATAGAGATTAACCCACAAAGTAATGTAGGCTAATAACGACGAATAAATTATGATGAAGACGATGACGAAGACGATGACGACGACGATGACGCGATGAAGATGTTTGTTTTGTCTCTTGTACGTGTTGTTGCTGATGTTGATGATGCTATTGATGATAGCGATTATTTGTATTACGAACATGATGGTGATGATGATGATGACGACGACGACGATGATGCTGATGATGATGATGCCAAAGTTGATGACGATGATGAAACAATGTTTCAGACAGACAGACAGACAGACAGACAGACAGATAGACAGACAGACAGACAGACAGACAGACAGACAGACATACAGACAGACAGACAGACAAACGGACAGACGGACAGACAGACAGACAGACAGAAAGACAGACAGACATACATACATACATACATACATACAGACATACAGACATACAGACAGACAGGCAGGCAGGCAGACAGACAGACAGACACAGAGATACAGACAAGTACCTTGATCAACCAGGTACAGCTTGTATGAGGTTCATATGACTTCCTGTCCTCAACGTATCCTGGACTTTCAATGATCGTTCTTTCTTCTCCTGCAGCGTCGTTCAACTCAACCAATCCACCGCAAACACCTTCACAAAAAAATAAATAATAATTATACGAAACGTCTACAAACATCATGCAACACACCTGAATTTAGTCAATTTCGAGGAGAACTTAAGGTCGTTTTGTCAACTGGACATTTAAGTGCATTAAACAGTGTAGGCCAGAAGTATTCGTTCAACTTTGTAAGCCTATAACTTAGGCAGTTTAGCAAGTAAGTGTATGCTTGGCTTTCGAGTGGCGCATTAGAAATTTTGGGCTTACGATTACGATTACGATTACAATAATGTTTATATGCTTCGGAAAATGTCCACTTGACACCGTGAAATATTAAGTAAACCTAAATAATTAATAGAAAATTAGCAGAATAAGCTAAAAATTAATCGAGTAAGTTTTTGAAATGTAGAGCTAAATAAATAATTATTCGTTATCAGCCGCAGCCATATAATTTATGATAATTATTTTCCACAGTAGCATTAGCAACTAATGAATAAAGAGTTGCAACACCAATTAACGGCTACATGGGGCAAATCATTTAATTACCGTTTACTGGTTTCGCCAGTTCTTGGCAAAAATCGCCGGAAAAGCCATCTGGACATTTGCAAGTGTGACAGAAGTTCGGATCCTGGTATCCTTCATGCTCACAAGGACGCTTCAGGCGTTCCTTGCAGAAATCTGAAGCATGCATAACAAAGAGAATAAACTATTAGACTTTAGAAAACTCAGACAAAGCTCGTATTCATGAGGTGCCAGTTCCATGCCAGATAGACAGATATATAGACAGACGGACAGACGAACGGATGGACATACGGACAGACAGACAGACATACGGACGGACGGACGAACGGATGGACATACGGGCAGACAGACAGACAGACAGACAGACAGGCAGACAGGCAGGCGGGTAGACAGACATACACACAGACAGACAGACATACAGACAGGCAGGCATTCAGACAGACAGAAAGACAGACAGACAGAGGGTGAATCTAACCGTTGCAATAGATCATGTTGATGTATTTAGAATCTCCAAATCCCAGTCCTGTTCGTTGTCCCATGTTTCGCTGGTAAAGAGAATTCTTCGATCTCAACGTCGTCTCTCCATTTATTGAGCCTGCCTGAAACAATCACGTGACTCCTCATGGTATAACACAATTATACAGGGCAATACAATGCAATACAATACAATTCAATGTAACAGTAATGAGTGTCTGACAACACCTTCAGGTTGTCCGTCTCGAAATTCTGAATAATTGTCTGCAATTTGGATTAAAACGCTTAAATAACGTTGAATTGACCAGGTATAAAGGTGTTTTAACAGGATCGATCATTAGCTAATAATAATCCATTATAATAGTCCTGAGTACAGGACCAGTGAGATTGACTTTACTTCCCTATCTGAAAAAATTAGATTATAAAAATCTACATGATAAAACCTAAATCATAAAATATTATAAAGGCGACATGGTCTGACCCATTTATGCAATCGGGAGAATAATATGAGAAGAGGTTACATAATTTTAAGACTCGTATTGTAATTGTAATCGTAATCTCCAAATAACTGAAGCGCTACTCAAAAGCCAAGCGTAGGGCATCAGATTATAATTCACGAGCGCTGCGTTGAGTCAAAAGGGTTGTTCGCAAGAGTACTATGGTGGTCCGAGATACTAAATCAATAGTATCGGAGTTTTGTAGGTTCTATATATGACGTAGGCTACTTGCGTTTAATGGGTGTAAAAAAATTCAGTTTTTTTTCAGTATAGTTGCTTAGATGGCAACGCCAAGTATATAATTACTTCGAACTGTAAAGTATGTGATTGCTTAAAAAATAATGCATTTGGATTGTCGAATATAAGCATGTAATCGCTTTTGATAGATAGGTCTAAGTCTTCGAGGTGTAGTCAGTGGCGGCGCCAGGATTTTTGGTTTGGGAGGGCTGAAGCCCTAAGTCATTCCTCCCTCATAATTATTGCAAGCGCCGAAGGCGCGAAGCTGCGAGTGCCGAAGGCACGAAGCCCGTACCGACTAGGGGGTCTGGGGGAGCGTCGTAAGCTCCCCCAGCGGGGTCTGGGGCGGAGCCCCAGCCGCCAACGCATTTTTAGCTCTGTTGACCTCAACTGGAGCTCTTTTAGGCTCTTTTTTGACAGCCATTTATGCACGACAAAATCATGAAAACAACGGGGTCTGGGGCGGAGCCCCAGCCACCAACGAATTTTTAGCTGTGTTGCTCTCAACTGGAGCCCTTTTAAGGCTCTTTTTTACAGCTATTTATGCACGAAAAAATTACGAAAACAACGGGGTCTGGGGCAGAGCCCCAGCCACCAACGAATTTTAAGCTCTGTTGCCCTCAACTGAAGCCCTCTTCAGGCTCTTTCTTTACAGCTATTTATGCACGATAAAATTATGAAAACAACGGGGTCTGGGGCGGAGCCCCAGCCACCAACGCATTCTTCGCTCTGTTGACCTCAACTGGAACCCTTTTCAGGCTCTTTTTTGCCAGCTATTTATGAACGATAAAATCATGAAAACTTCAATAAGAGGTCGTTTTGCAGAGTCGCATACTGCCAATATGAAAATGTTAAAATTTTATTGTAAAAGAAATGGGTTTCGTCTTTACTATGATCACAAAAGTTAAAAGTTTAGGCCTATAACGTAACAAGTTTATAAGGATACTGTCATAGGCCTACTGTATCTATGAAACCCTGGGGGCATGCTATATGTAGTATTTTTTACAGACTCAACCCAACCAAAATGTCCCACCCAAAATGTGTAATTCCCTAATTTAAAAAAATTATTATGTGAAGGCTTAGCCTATAGTCCCTATACCTTTTGTCCACGACATTTTGTCGTCGGCGACATTTCGTCTTGCGACATACATGTATTGCATAGGTGTGCATAGGTGGCCCTAACCAGTGGGACTCTGCAGTCCCTTCTGGGTTTCCTTTTGTTACCAAGAGCAAGCGTTCATGTTTATTTTGATGTGATGATAGAGATCTATATCGTGTGTGCTTCTTGGCTCAAAAAAAAAATTGAAAATTGATTTCACTCGACATTTTGTCTTGCGACATATCGTCACTGCGATATTTTGTCGACGACATTTTGTCGGCGACATCTTGTCAGGTCACCAGCCGGGTCTTTCAGGGTCTGCGACCCGACATTGATTTTCGTGACTTCCTGGTGCCGGGTTTCAGTCGGAAACAAGTTTAAACATTTTTTGGGGAAAATAGGGCCTAACTAAAAAAATCTTGTCGTGAGACACAAAAAATAGATAAAAAGGTATGATTTTGAAATTTTTTCGGTAAATGAGTAAAAAAGGTTGTCAGGTACCAAAAATGGGTGAAATTTGTACAATTTTGGGCGAATGACCAAAAAGATCTTCGAAATTTTTTGGCTCAAAGGCTTCGGCTCGTCCACCAAAGTCCGACCCGGCAACTTTCCCAAACCACTTTCAGCCCTGGCCTAGGTCTACCGGTAGAATTAGAGTTTTCTAGAATATTAAAACCTAAGGTATACAGTGCCTTATTGGCGGGAAATCAACTTCGCAAATTTTATGCTTGAGAACCCTTTTCAGAGAATCGCTTGCTGCCTTTGGCCCCGCACACCCTAGGGCCGGGCTTGACCACAAACTTGGGGACCGTCCCCTATGGCCCCAAAGTCTCCCCATGTGTGCTGCTGCTAATTGAAAACCCCATTTCGTATGTGATTTTATAAAACTACAGGCGTAGCCCTCAGCCGGCCACCGGGCTGCATATAGTGTACAACTGTACATAACCTCATCACGGCTCGGCGGCATGTTTATTAGGATAAGCACTCTACGCTATGATTAAATAGTTGATTTCATTGCCGTTGGTCACTGTCTAGATTTCTTTTCGAAGTTAGCAGTTGTAGAAATTTTCCTCGTTTTGTTTTGGGGGGGCTGAGCCGCCGATAGGGGGGGCTTAGCCCCCCTAGCCCCCCCTGGCGCCGCCACTGGGTGTAGTGCAGGTAGTCAAATAGGCCTAGGTGGAATACATTCAAACTGTTGTTATTGTAGTCACTTTTGTACATTACCTTTGAACTCTAGTGCATGCAGTTACTTATGAAATGTAGTTTTTTAATTGCAGAGCAAGTAGTAACTCATGACGTGCATACCTTAGCGGTGTAGTGCATGACTGAACCCAGCTCGTAAGGAACGTCTTCAGGAACCTTCCAATGTTTGGAAAATTGGTTCTTGAAGATCCCGATGTTCCTGTCCAGAACCTCGACCGATTCATCGCGATCAGTTCGCTGCTGTTCATGCCAGAGACCCAGCACATGACCTATCTCGTGCACTGGCTTCCCGAACTACAAAGAGAATATCAGCGATGTTCAGCAGACATAAATTTATTGCTCATTGTGTAATTAAATAATCCATACAAAATTATTATTAGTCATACAAAATAATTTTTTATCATAACGACGATCTTTTATTAATCATTTAATGTGTTTATTTAAGTAATTTTTTATGCCGTCATATTTTTTTTTAATCACTGAACACAGATTGTTCAAATTTAACTGTTCATTCAAATTCAATTATAACCAATAGAAAAAAAACTTTTCAACGATTCAAATAACGCGAAGCTTACACATAGGCCTAGTATATTTTGTGTTGCAACATTCAATCATCTCTTATCAAATGAAAATTTTGGACATCATAGTTTAATTTATTGCATTATTG
>OX243819.1:38697163-38707845 GCA_945859605.1 Lumbricus rubellus
TCTTCAGTTTTGTAAACTTGATTTACCGCATAGTGGTAGTGTACATAATAATTATGTGTACTACCGCTATAATACCACAGAATTTAGCGCTGAATATAATTATTTTATTCAGCGTTACATGTAAATTTTGCAAAAGAATCATGTCACGGTTATTTTATCCATGGTTCGCGTTGTGACATTATTTAACCCTTTAATGCCGAAGTGTACAGGATTTCCCATACCATTTACTACCCTCTCAGCATTAAAGGGTTTTAGCGCTACATGCATGGATAAATATGTAGCCTACGTACCTGCAAACATAGATGCATACATGTACATGTTCAATGGACAATATTGTACATGCATTAATATATACAAATTCAATGCAAAGTATTACAAACATACATACATACATACACAAACAACCATACTTACATACATACATACATACATACATACATACATACATACATACATACATACATACATACATACATACATACATACATACATACATACATACATACATACATACATACATACATACATACATACATACATACATACATACATACATACATACATACATACATACATACATACATACATACATACATACATACATACATACATACATACATACATACATACATACATACATACATACATACATACATACATACATACATACATACATACATACATACATACATACATACATACATACATACATACATACATACATACATACATACATACATACATACATACATACATCATGGAATGACCAACACACTCTCCCTTCACGTGATGACTCACCTTCACAAGGAGTTGATTATAGTGGTACATGCTTGTGCCGTCATGTCACACTCTCTCCTTCCATTCGCAACATTAACCACAGGCACTAGACGCGACATGTGGTCGATTGCTAAAGGCGCAGCAAGCTGACCGGCGCCGTTTGTCTGAAACCATCGACGCCGCCCTTTATGACCAAGGTGATCACAGCTGCTTGCAGATGCTGCGCTGAGGTGAGGGTCCACCATTGCCTACTAATCCAGGTCTTCTGCTGAACACTTCACCGCAGTCTTCACCGCCTGTGTTGGCCATAACTTTCAGGGTTCTCCCTGGGCCTGTCCACCTCGCGTAACGCCCTAGGTGGTACTTCAGCCAAAGCCTTCACCACTGATGGCATAGCCCCAGGGAGCAATCCCCTACTTGTATGTTCACCTCTCCACCGCGGTGAGGTACAGGTCGGGCTTTGGAGAGGACATACATACATACATACATACATACATACATACATACATACATACATACATACATACATACATACATACATACATACATACACATACATACATACATACATACATACATACATACATACATACATACATACATACATACATACATACATACATACATACATACATACATACATACATACATACATACATACATACATACATACATACATACATACATACATACATACATACATACATACATACATACATACATACATACATACATACATACATACCTTTGTTCTGGCTGAAAGTTCGTTCAGTAATAGCAACGCTGTAATCAGAAACGAGATCAACATCTCTCTTGTAAAGCAAAATATTGTGATGGACTTAACAGGAAGTTCATGAAGTTATATAAATACAACTCTTACTTCAAACTCTGACAATATTTGTTGACGAAACCGATGAATAATTATGTGCACCCCTCCTATCCCATCCTACGAATAATTTATCATCGCTGTTATTATTCACCCACTCATCTGAAATTATTGGACGATAATTCATTAATTATCAGATAAGGTCAAAGAGTACGGCCACTGCGGCTGGTTGTTAGGACATAACCGCGAGAAAATTGCCGCAATAACTGTACTAATTTACTACGTTTGATGTCGACCCGGCTACACTGTCATTCTAGAAAGACTGATGGGTTTCGGTGATGATGGTCGGTCCTTTTTATTTATAGACCATAGCGGATGCACGCAACGAGCATAAGTTTAGAAGAATTGCAACTTCCGCTGCCTCGCCCATTAATTATAAGAATATTATGTGGAGTTGTGTCTGACACTGTATTGCTGGATGGGGCAGAGAAGAATAATTCAATTTGTCTATTAATTAAATGGGAGGAGTAACTCAAAAATGGGCGGAGTTACAAAAAGAATGGGCGGAGTTACATAAAGAATGAGCGTAGTTACAAAAGGAATGGGTGGAATTACAAAAAGAATGGGCGGAGTTACATTAAGAATTGGCGGAGTTACATAAAGAATGGGCGGAGTTACAAAAAGAATGGGCGGAGTTACAAAAAGAATGGGCGGAGTTACAAAAAGAATGGGCGGAGTTACGAAAAGAATGGGCGGAGTCATAAAAAGAATGGGCGGTGTATTAGATTAAGTGGGCGGGACTTGCACGCTTGAGATATTCCCCTTAAAAGATCCGCGGCGGATTTGCAGAAATGTGATCTACCAATTGATATACATAACATTGTATGAGTAGGTTCACACGCTTGAAAAACAGCATCTTTAGGGTTGCAAGAAGGGTCGAGGGCTAGCCTTGTCTTCGTCTCGCTTTACAAACTTTGTATGGAAGACAGGAAACTTTGAGACCGAGACCAAGACAGAGGGTTCCGAGACCGAGACCGAGACACAAGTTCTGAGACCATTCGAGACAGGTCAAGAATCAAGACCGATGCTTTAGGTAGGCCAATTTATTCAACAGGACAAGACACATATCGGAATAAACAACAAAGCTACTCATAGTCTGAGTCATAGACTAGTTTCAAAGTTTACAAACTTGCCTATTAATATACTTCGTCTATTAACCCTCGGGCTACCAGAGGAGGGGTTGTATCCACCCCCCCCCTAGGTTTTTTCCAAATCAAACTTTTTTTCGTTTGGAATAAAATTTTGACGTTTTAGGTAGCTGTAGAGGATTCATTTGCACACATTTTGAGCTAAAATGTGTGATGATATACCATACCATTCAAAAGTTATACCCGATATACCCGAGGCACCAGGGGGTGGATACCACCCCACTTAGATTATCGGCTGTATCTTATCCGTCCTTTGACATGAAGAGACACGAATTAAGCCATTCTGTAGAGGGAATGTGGGGCTACATTGTGGTGGTCATGGAGTTGTCTTTTGACAACCGGAAGTGCTCAAAATAAATTAAAATATATAAAAAGGTGTTTTATTTTCATAAAATTTTCATGTTTTTCCTATTAAAAATTATTCATAATTTATTTTTCAAGAGAAGTAAATTATGCCATTCTACAGAGGGCATTTAGGGCTATCTTTTGATACTAATTAATTTGACATTTGATGACCGGAAGTGCTCAAAATAAATTTAAATGTGTGAAAATGTTGGGTTTTTTCTACAACGTAAACCGATAAGTCTGCGTAAACGTTTTTCAGCAGCTAATGCATGTTTTTTTTCCTTTTTATTGTATTTAAAACTAACTTATTACTAGTTTTTATAGTTGGATATTGGACTTTATTATATGTAAACTATTTTTAAATAAATAAATATGTTAAAAACCACAAAATCTAATATTTTGCTTATGCGAAAGTATGCATTTTGTTAAATCGACGGGTGCCTACGGAAAAAAATTCATAATTCCGGGCCGCTTTCATATATTTCAAACCTAAATATACCATTTTGTGCAGAAATGAATGCTGAATCCATTGATGTATTACAAGTTATGATATCTCAAACCAAACCCAAAATCCAGGGGGGGTGGTAACCACCCCCCTTGGTAGTCAGTGTTACAAAAAAGCTCGGTAGCCTGAGGGTTAATCAACATAAATACAGAATGCTTCCTATTTACCACACCGGCACATGACATTATTCCACAGCGTCAGAAGTTCAGATTTAAGGAACGTTAACTTCACGTGAGAACTACAGATACAGCTTTTAGGAGAACAAAATTCGCTTCGAGACCTTCCAAAAAAGTCATCCAGTGCTATTTCAGATTATGGTTTTCGGGTACAGTTTCAAGTCGAAGGTGCACAAAATCACTGCGGTAGGTGAGCAAGTAAGTAAGAAATAGAGTAAGTAAATGAGTGAGTTAGTGAGTATGCACATATGCAGGCATGTGAGTAGGCAATAAAGTGACCAAGTAAGTAAGCAAGTAAGTGATGAGTTAAATAAATAAATAAATAAATAAATAAATAAATAAATAAATGCGTCCTTTATTTTGCCAAAAAAATGCTGATCTGCCGCACTTTGGCTTACATAGAAGTCTCTTACGAGCCATTCAACTTTCTGCTGCGTTCCCAGCCTAGAGTGTTTGGGTCAAGACTCGAGAGAGTAAATCCATCCTTCTATCAAAGATTCTAAGGACCAATCTCTCACGAGAGAATTATTATATAACTCAGTTATGTATGGTCAAATGGACGCATAAGAGCATAATGCGAGTTTAATGGAACGCAGCGGAAATAACCAATGCATGTATTGCATTATACTGATTATAGGATTGCTAATAAAGATTGAGTCAATACACTGACATAAAAATAAGCTTAGACGTCCAGACTGCCCCAGAGCCTCGATAGGAATCTGAGAGACGACGCGCTCGAACCAGCATCTTTATTATTATGGACTGAGGCCTACATAATACAGTTACACACGTCATTGCTGCCATCATCATCATCATCATCATCATCATCATCATCATCGTCATCGTCGTCGTCATCATCATCATCATCGTCGTCGTCGTCATCATCATCATCATCATCATCATCATCGTCGTCGTCGTCGTCGTCGTTATCACAGGGCTTTTTTAACGTGCAGTTGTACACAAAATGTGCAGTTCTAAATAGATTTGTGCAGTTGTAGAAGCACTTCTGTGCAGTTAAAACTAGTTGAAAAAGGCCATTTTTCTCCGATTGGGAGTAATTTGCCATGGAGGATGGGAAAGAAAAGAAGGGGTTGTGCAGTTCTAAAAATTCCTTTAAAACAGCCCTGCTCTATCATCATCAACGTCACCATGCTTTGTCTCTTGCCGCTGCTCCAATGTCGATTATACAATGCAAACAAGCTTCTAAATTTGGCAGCTTACAACGCATCAGCAGTATTAACATATAAATGATATTTATATACACAATTTCATAACGCCAATAATTGTGCATAAGCTTATATATATTATACATATATAGATATAGATATATATATACATATATAATTTTATATATATAATATACACGTGCATACGTTTATATACGCGGCGTAGTGTACCATGTCATATTGATCTTTGCTGACCCAATATCGCTCAACCAGCGGCAGCGGCGCATGCTCGCTCGTCGGCCATGCGCAATAGCGCATACCATCTTCCATTGAAACGACGACGCAGGTGCAGTGCGTGCAGTGTCAAGCCTTCGGCGCTCCATAGCCCGGCTCATCAGCGGCTAACTGCGGCGACTTCTGCGTCGCTCTGGCTCGGGATGATATGGAAAGCCGTTCGCAGCGTAATTAGTTGTTATTACACTGTTGCGCTAACAGAGTAATAATATTATTGTAATATGTATTCAGTTCATCAAGTTTATTTTCTGATATTGCGATAGAAATTCTAGAAGATTTACATTACGTTACATTGCGTGGTAAAGGAATACGCACGATGCTGTGGCAGTTTGAGAGACCGTGTGTCGAATGCATTTGCCTATTTTGCGAGCAACGGCTTTCCATAGACGATGGATGATGGGAGGAGGTGGAGGAGGAGGAAGAGGAGGAGGAGATGTGGGACTGTGATGGAGCGTTGCGTCTATCGACAGAGAGCAGCAGACGTTGGATTGCATTCCCTGTTCGACAGCACCAGACACCGCCGACGCCGCCGACGCCAGAGGGAGCTTTGAGCTGTCAACGTTGTCTAATCGCAGCAATCGAACACTTGGTGGCGCCACACAACAACTCGCGTCGTCCTCATCATAGTCGTCGACCTCGTCGTCATCGTCATTACACAAAGATGTGCATCGTCAGTCTGTTCGGTTTCATTCTCGTCCTGCTCGCCCTGCTGGCGTGCGGCGTGGGCTTCGTCGCCCCCTACTGGGTCTACTTCCCCGGCGGCGTCGCCACGTTCATCACAAAGCACACAGAAATCCGCTTTCCAGGCTTTTCCAGCTTCGAGCATGTGGGTCTGCTGTCATGGTGCTACGCGGACAACAAGTGCGTCTTCTTCTGGGAAAACAATTTCGACATGGAGTCGAAAATCCCAGGTGAGTTGCGAACGAACGACACGGTTGGCCGTGCATAAATTATGGTAATTAGCGTGTGGACGCAGGCTATAAATAACCGTATGGTTTCTCCTTGAAATCCGCCACTGGTTGTTTTCTGCTAGTGCCATACGCGCAGTCCCAATCCTGGATAAAGGAGGAGGGCGACACTAATAATCTTTGATATGACAGTGTCGTTAAACATGTGACAAGCTAGCTCCTTGAGTTTCGACAAATTCCGGCACCGCCAGCCAGAAGGCTGGATAAAGTAGAAGTGTCGATAAACTGCTACAATCCTTGAGCGGCAAAATGGTCGAATATCTGAAGGCGCTATATGAATTGATGTGCTTAGTATATGCAATGGCGACGAATGTATTGCATGCATGTGCCATTGAAACCATCAGTCAACCATTCATTATCATCAATCAATCAATCATTCATTCATTGTTATTATTATGATCATCGATCTCCCGTTGATTAATCGATTCATCGTTTGTCAATGAAATATCGATCCATCCACTAAATACATTCACATAAATATTGAATGAATCAAGGTTCACCAATCGCTTTTGAATTCCATTCATCCACACATTCATACATCAGTTCGTCCATCCATCCATCCATCCATCTATCCATCCATCCATCCATCCATCCATCCATCCATCCATCCATCCATCCATTCATCCATCCATCCATCCATCCATCCATCCATCCATCCATCTATCTACCTATAGCCTACGACCTTTACCATACCATTAGACTCTATCAGTTCCTATGTCCGCATAATGGCATACATGTAGGCTAGATCTATAATATATAAAACATATACTTATTTGACGTGCCTGGAGCCATAAATAACTGGACGGAGTAAATATTGAATGAATCCGCGAACCGTGACATCACTCAATCGCCGGATCTCTATTTCGATTCGCACTTCAATGCGGCTGTCAGACCTCATGAATATTCAATAGGAAAGCTAATAACGCCATCTGGCGACAGAGAATCACGTATTGTAATCCAAAGCGGAGTAATAATAGAGTGTAGAAGGTCATTCTAATCAACTTCTGAAACCTTCTAGCAAATCTATAAGTATGTAGGCCCATGTAAGTGAGCATTCATGTTTGCGAATAGCAATAAGGAACTTGCATATATTATATATAGGAATACATGTATGTATCTAATGTATGTATGTATGTATGTGTATGTATGTATGTATGTATGCATGTATGTATGTATGTATGTATGTATGTATGTATTTATGTATGTATGTATGTATGTATGTATGTATGTATGTATGTATGTATGTATGTATGTATGTATGTATGTATGCTTGTATGTATGTATGTATGTATGTATGTATGTATGTATGTATGTATGTATGTATGTATGTATGTATGTATGTATGTATGTATGTATGTATGTATGTATGTATGTATGTATGTATGTATGTATGTATCAGGGGTTATTTTAACGTGCAGCTGGACACAAAGTGTGTAGTTGGAAAACGAATTTGTGCAGTTGAAAATCAGGTTTTGTGCAGTTACTTTTTTACACACAATCGCATAAACAATGTAAGTAGCTAATTTATTTTAATTAAACTAATTGTAACAAACAAGATTATAAAACTTTTTGCCGTGAATTTAACTTTAAATTTGTATTGACAACTCTATTGGCATAAAATACAAGAAAACAAGTCTAGAGATAAAGACATTTCATATTTAAACAAGCTGTCTGATGCAAGCCAAATAGCGCTTAGCTTAGTTGCTGTTTACATCATCGTATTATGTGAACTGTTATAATATACTGTAATACGTTTAATTATTATATGGTTAATGGTTGTAGGCCTAATGTTATTATTTACTATCATAATATATGACACAATCCTGCCAAAATGAGAATAACTTACTGCTAATATTTGTACAAATACTACTTTTGTACAATTGAATGGCTTCTCTCCAGTGGTATCCTTCAAATTTTAAACTGTAAAACTTCAAAATGTTTGGTCCTATTATTTGAACACATATAGTAAAACCTAAAAACAACATTATTATCACACATGGCTACCTGAATTTGGTACCTGTAGTTTATTAGTTCTTGGTTGGTTTGTGTACCATTAAATATGATTTCAGAAAGTACGTCCTGGTCAGCCAGTGTTTAATCTAGACGTCTCTGGGGTTCCCCCCCCCCAGGATTGACATTTCCCCCCCCCCCAGAAAAATTTGATAAAATGATATTAGTTTTTTTACTGTTTTCATCATTGTTTTACATGAAGTGTTATAATATATCGTGATATTATTTACTATTATATGATTTATAACTACATTATTTACTAATATAATATATGATACTATCATGTTGCAATGAGTAGGCTATAACTTACTGTATTTATTAGTATAAACACTATTTTTGCCTAACTAAAAACAGAGATGACATCCCTCCAGAAAAATTTGGCTAAATGATAACAGTTTTTAGCTGCTGCTTACATCATCGCATTACATTAACTGTTACAATATAATATATCGTAATATTATTTACTAATATATGGCTATAGTAATTATTTACTATTATAATATATGACACAATCCTGCTAAAATGATGACACCTTAAAATACTGCCATTGCAATGTGGAAATTCAAAAAGTTTCTGATGAGGCTCTGAACAAGTACAGTTATTTTTTTAAAATGACACCATAAAATGCTGCAATTGCAATGTGGAAATTCAAAAAATTTCTGGTGAGGCTCTAACAAGTACAGGCATTTTGTTAAGATGACACCTTAAAATGCTGCCATTGCAATGTGGAAATTCAAAAAGTTTCTGATGAGGTTCTGAACAAGTACAGGTATTTTGTTAAAATGACACCTTAAAATGCTGGTATTACAATGTGGAGATCCAAAAAGTTTCTGATGAAGCTCTGAAAAAAGTACAGGTATTTTGTTAAGATGACACCTTAAAATGCTACCATTGCAATGTGGAAATTCAAAAAGTTTCCGATGAGGCAAGTACAGGTATTCTGTTGAGATGACACCCTAAAATGCTGCCATTGCAATGTGGAAATTCAAAAATTTTCTGATGATGTTCTAACAATTACAGGCATTTGGTTAAAATGACACCTTAAAATGCTGCCATTGCAATGTGGAGATCCAAAAAGTTTCTGATGAGCCTCAGAAAAAGCACAGGTATTATGTTAAGATGACACCTTAAAATGCTACCATTGCATAGTGAAAATTCAAAAAGTTTCTGATGAGGCTCTGAAAAAATACAGGCATTTGGTTAAAATGACACCTTAAAATGCTGCCATTGCAATGTGGAGATCCAAAAAGTTTCTGATGAGGCTCAGAAAAAGTACAGGTATTATGTTAAGATGACACCTTAAAATGCTACCATTGCATAGTGGAAATTCAAAAAGTTTCTGATGAGGCTCTGAAAAAGTGCAGGTATTTTGTTAAAATGACACCTTAAAATGCTGGTATTACAATGTGGAGATCCAAAAAGTTTCTGATGAGGCTCTGAAAAAGTACAGGTATTTTGTCAAGATGACACCTTAAAATGCTGCCATTGCAATGTGGAAATTCAAAAATTTTCTGGTGAGGCTCTAACAATTACAGGCATTTGGTTAAAATGACACCTTAAAATGCTGCCATGGCAATGTGGAGATCCAAAAAGTTTCTGATGAGGCTCAGAAAAAGTACAGATATTATGTTAAGATGACACCTTAAAATGCTACCATTGCATAATGGAAATTCAAAAAGTTTCTGGTAAGGCTCTGAAAAAGTACAGGTATTTTGTTAAAATGACACCTTAAAATGCTGGTATTACAATGTGGAGATCCAAAAAGTTTCTGATGAGGCTCTGAAAAAGTACAGGTATTTAGTCAAGATGACACCTTAAAATGCTACCATTGCAATGTGGAAATTCAAATGTTTTCTGATGGGGCTCTGAAGAAGTGCAGGTATTTTGTTAAAATGACACCTTAAAATGCTACTATTGCAATATGGAAATTCAAAAAGTTTCTGATGAGGCTCTGAAAAAGTACAGGTATTTTGTTAAAATGACACCTTAAAATGGTACCATTACAATGTGGAAATTAAAAAAATTTCTAATGGGGAGGGGCACATCCCCCTCCCCATACCCCTTCCCCTACCAGTCTCAGCGCTACGCGCCTCACGAGAGTTCTTCGGACGCTCGATTGCCCCCCCCCCCAAATCTGATTTCCCCCGAGTGGATGGGGACTAGATTAAACACTGCTCTTTGGAGAAGTAGGTTTATAAACTTAGCCAGTTACATTATCATGATAATGATAATAATATTAATAATAACATAATAATAATAATAAATTGATAATAATAATAATAAATAATAATGATAAGAAGAATAATAATTAGGCCTTAGTCTCAATAATGACCAATCTATATACCCGATGCAAGATGCTTTTCTGATAATTTTGTGCAGTTGAGAAATTTCCTTAAAATAACCCCTG
>OX243819.1:38710545-38768045 GCA_945859605.1 Lumbricus rubellus
TGGTTCTGTCGGTCGGTGGCCATTTTGAAGTTCTTTCTCTTCTGCTTGAAATATCTACGTTTTTCGACAGCTTCGAGTTTGGTTTAAATGTTTACGGAACAGTTACTAGTTCTGTTGGTCATTCCGGGCTGTTAGGTAAATGACCTTTCGGAAATTCGCGGTTAAGTCAACGATGCCGGACTTAAACTCGATGGCACCTCTGGACAATATATATGGGGCTACATTTTGGTGTCCAGACCAAAATTAATCTAATTGAAATAGGCCTTTGTAGCCTACATAGAAACCAATTCCTCATAATTATTTGAAATTTCACAGTGGACAGACAGCCACATAATACTCACGCCTAGATTGCGTTCAGAATCATCAGATATGTTTGAAATTAAAACGGGAAGTAATCAGTGAAAGAATGATTTAAAAACACGAAGAAATCAGACGTTTCTCTAAAGATAGCCTCTCTTCCACTAGGCTACATCTAGCTATTGTCCGGCGCTCCTCATTTAATTTGGAGTGATCGCGGAATCCAGATTGATTAAATACTCGACTTACATGTAATTCTATATAGGCATGAACAGATGTTCGCGCCAAGTTGAGGTTGGAAGCAGACGGAGGAAGTCTCAGTCTCTTCCTATTTTTCTCGTGGCCTTCTTAGATGTGTTGCGAGCTGGATGTGAATGTTGCTTGTAAATAGAATAATTAATTGATAGCTTCTATTGCGCCGATGCGTCTGATAAGCAAAGTATCAACCGATGGCACTCCAATGTCAAGCCGTAATCAGCAGGGCACGCATGCATGAGTCAGGTTTAAGCTACGCTTGGTGTAAATCATACTCCCGACATAATTATTATTTACGACATAGCCCGAACGGTCAATTTCAGGATGTATGTATGTATGTATGTACGTACGTACGTGCGTATGTATGTATGTATGTATGTATGTATGTATGTATGTATGTATGTATGTATGTATGCATGTATTTAATGTATGTATGTATGTATGTATGTATGTATGTATGTACGTACGTACGTGCGTATGTATGTATGTATGTATGTATGTATGTATGTATGTATGTATGTATGTATGTATGTATGTATGCATGTATTTAATGTATGTATGTATGTATTTAATGTATGTATGTATATATGTATGTATGTATGTATGTATGTATGTATGTATGTATGTATGTATGTATGTATGTATGTATGTATGTATGTATGTATGTATGTATGTATGTACGTACGTACGTACGTACGTTTGTATGTATGTATGTATGTATGTATGTATGTATGTATGTATGTATGTATGTATGTATGTATGTATGTATGTATGTATGTATGTATGTATGTATGTATGTATGTATGTATGTATGTATGTATGTATGTATGTATGTATGTATGTATGTATGTATGTATGTATGTATGTATGTATGTATGTATGTATGTATGTATGTATGTATGTATGTATGTATGAGACGGACATTTTAAAGTACCTCACTGGGTCTGTCTAACTCCAACAGATCTGAGCAATTTAAAGAAGTAAGTCAAAACAATGTTGTTGAGGTTGTAACTTGCACTCATAGAGTAGTCAGGTGCATGTCAATCGTGGGACCCTAAATGAATTTATAATGCTCCTTTAGCTGCTGCGACCATGCTTTTTGACCAATTATAGTATGCCTATATGGCATTTCAAATAATTTTTCATTGGTTGTTGGTGTTTGAATTCTACGAAGTTGGTGTATGCAAGGCTGTTCCATGTTTCTAAAAGGATTGCAATGATAGCGACTAATCATCTTGATAACATTGATAGCCTACTCGTACTCAACTGGGCAAATATATCGCCACATGATTTGCAATCCTACCCAACCAATGCCGTGCCGATTCTACCGAATCTGTCGATGTATATATTGTGGAGATCTTGTGCTTACGAATAAGTGTCGTAGTAAAATTATGTCATGTTTGAGTTATATTTTCAATAAGCTTGTGGTTATTTGAATCTTTCTATACCCAGTTGAGTTACTAACTGAAGATTTAAGTCATGTGTGTGAACTACTAATTCAGTGTAGATTAAGTGTGACTATAGAGATGTCAATTGCTTTGTGTTATAGAATTCCTTATACGTCATGTGGTTTTGTAAAGTATGTAAGTAAAAAAAGATGTTGACGAGTCTATTCTGTCTTGATGGTTACTTCGCCCAATTGCACGGGTCGACGTGCCGTTAGGCAGACCTAAGAAGTCGTACTGAAGCTGTTTTATTAGAACCCTTCTACTGCATATTGGCCAAACTCAAAGCTAGATAATTATGACGCACTCTATATATAGTGCATCGATTAAGCGTAGCAATGTAAGATGGAAAGAACCATGGCAAGGCTATCGCTCTTCGATTCCCAGGCAATAGCAAACTGTAACCGTACTGCCAGCAGATAGACCAGAATGCATCACGCGCCCTAGTTATGCCGTGGCCCATCTTGTATCCGGCTAAAAAATCTTTGCCTTTTGTTTTGTTAGGTTCAAACATGAATTTTAATTGCTAGAGAAACTACGAGATATAATTATATAGCTCGTGCGAAAGGTGTATTATGTTGTAGCGTGTGAAAATTTAGAATTTTTGATAGAGAAATTGTTTAGCTAAACTTTCCTTCAACTCGAGCGCGGGGTAGAAGCGATTAGTTGGCAATTTAAAAGTCTCTTTGACTCTTGCTCTTGAAATTCACCCATCTCTTACTTTTTAATGGACATTACAATAATAGGACTCAATGTGGGTTTTGTATGGGTCCCTCATGGAAATATGGGTCCTGTAATTGGCTCCACGTGGTATGCTGGCAGTATATAAGGTCATTTGCATCTAACGTAGGTCTACTATACAATAGGCCTACTATGTTTTCGTGGGCTGCAGTTCTTGCTAACATCATCTGTTGTAGCCGAGACCATCTACTCATAGCATCGAGTCTCAATAAGCAGATATAATGTTTTATGCATTCTACTGATGTAGAAAATAATGTAGCACCAGTATCATTGTGGGTCAAAGTGCCATGGAGAAAGTGGCACTACATGTAAGTGTAGTTCTGCTTTATCTTCAAAAAGAAATTCTCTAGCTTATCTTTGGCTATTGACTTCTCTGAGCATTGGACCCGTCTGCGAATTGCTTGCAGACATGGAACCCTTGGGGTTAACGCAGACCCCCCCCCATGAGGCCAATCGATGGTCTGGCCGGCACCATCTGTAACAGCTGCCTATTCGATGCAGATGTTTTGTTGCTTTTATGTGAGAGCAGAGAAAGGATGATCAGCAAGGAATTGAAGGGCAGGGAGTGAAGAATGTAAGAGCCAGCAAACGGAGGACCATAGTTGTTGGTGAATCATGCTTTTTTATGTTGGATTTGGATAATATCTTGTCCAGCAGTTCCTTTGAGACATTTAAAGCTACAAGACTCCTTTTTCTATCTGATTTCTATATTATGTCCCTGTCGGTCTGTTTATCACATTCCGTGTTTCTTATTATACATGTCTGCACGATGTGCACGTGCTTGCTGCAGCTGCTGGTAGCTTGGTACATAAATAATGAACTCACCAGGGTGCAAATAATAATGGGATTCGCGAATGCATGATTTTAGAATCACATCTGGATTGTGTATCTTGCTCAGAGAAGTTTCTATTTCTCAGAACAATGTGAGAACCAGTTGATAATCAAATTAAATAGTCGATGTCATTCTGACTGACTGATGATCGATTATCAGTTCTCCATTAGTGGAATCGAGTTTTCCAAATGGAGGGAGATTCTGACCAAAGCATTCATTTGAAATGTCAGCTGGCACACTAATCGCTGGTGTTGGTATAGACAAACTTAATGAAAGTCTTATTGAGTATGGTTCTAACTTGACCAGATAGTTATTACATTGCAATTAGCCTAGGTTTTAATGTTTATATGCAGCATTTGCTATTGGACTGTGCTTTGGATTTTCACATTTGCCAGAGGGAATTGTATAGGCTACCCGGTACAATCATGTAAGCTTAAACTTTTGAAGTTTACTGTTTCTTTATTTCAACTGTCGTTTTGAAAATGGATAATTGCCTGATTCGTGCGACTTCACAGTGACTCAGCAGTTTAGAGGTTAAACTACAGCGGCCACATTGGCTATAGCGATAGGCTAAATGTTTCGCTTTTCCTTTGTTGGGCAGCATATGTTGCAACGTTACGAGACTGAAAAGTGTCTGTCATGCTTCATTACTCAGACCTTTGATCATGTGACCTGTTCCACAGATACAGGCTATTGTTGATGTCGTCTTAAGGACTAGAAATCGTATTAGTCTATATTCACAATGATAGAATAGAAAATTTGTTTACACTGAAAGCGACCGATTGAGTAGACCCATATAGGCCTACGTGGATATGCGCAGCACTCGTGAATAAGCAGGTGCCCTACGTTTGGCTTTCCACTGTCGCTTTATAAATTTAGAGATTATGAATTATGACAACTTGTTGTTTTATGTTAAATGCAAATTTTACACTCTAGTGGCATTATTTTGTTGACTCACGCTTGTGGTGGACTTGATGTTTGGGCTACCTTTGGGCTTTTCTTGAAATGTGCTTGTGTTGTTTTGTGCTGGTTTGCTATACCTTATGTTGTGTTGTAAGTGTTTACATTATAAATTGTTGCGAACTATATTTTATTATTAAAAAATTGATTCCGAACACTAGTCAGCTGTTTTCAATGTGACGCCTCAAGTGTTTCGTCTGCACGTGGCTCTGTCTTAGGGCCGCGTTATTTTGTACACGGCAGATAGGCTATATTATTTCTCTATCTCCTCGCTTTCACCCAGTCTCTATACTTACCGGCTTCTACCATAGATTGAATATGTCCATCTTCATAAGTTGTTATAGGCCTACATGGTTAATGAAATTGACTGGCTTAATTAGCCTACTATTATATAGTGCCTGCATTTAGTTTAGAGTTCTTCTTTTGATTATCAAGTCCAAACTGGATTTTGCTTCGAAATACAATGTCATGTATCTCAAGGCTTAGGCTATCCCATTCAATCTCCTCATTTACGGCTTCTATTATATCCGACCTTTCCGCTCTTCAAAATAGATTGATCTCTTTGTCTCGTTTTCAAAAACCACTTTGACCCGAACTATATCATTTGCCACTATTGGGCCGGTCTTGTACGTGTGTCCATTCATTCTGACTGGACCTGTTCGTGCATCTCTGTTTCTACAAAGCAACCTACTTCTCTCGGAGTAGGCTGCTCGCATTGGAAGCGCCACTGCTGGTAACTACTGTGAGCGGTGCTATATAAATTTCAAATTACATTACATATAGGTCTATGACTGAAACTCTGGGAACCGTGCTTATAAAAGTTTTGGCATTATAAGCACATGTGAACATAAGACTCAGGAATAGCCTACTAACGTTATCAAACAACCGTAAAATACGGTTTTGGTTTGCGACTATAGATTAATGCTACGACTTAGGTCATACCGCACTTGCCTACCACCATGCAGGACTAATTAAATTTCTTAAAGTTTACGCTGATGAATGCTTTGTTTACGAGCAGCAGACGTCATGTTTCGAAACTCCATAAATTATGCACTCTAGAGATCATAGGTCGTGCTGTCAGTCTGTCGTATTTTTGAACACGATATTATTCTGCAGGCTAGTTATGAATTTCGGGAACATCCTATATAGGCTACTCACATAAGTTAATAGGTTAATGCCCATTAGTATGTATACCCATTAGCTACTGTGTGGGACCACGCAGATCTGAAACCGTCCAATTTGGAACCTGCCTCAACCATAATTGAATCAATAATTTGCTACACAAAATTGCATCGAATACCAAGAACATTCAATTAACTATAATATTGCTCACGAATTTTCCTCTTAATCAGAAAACGTCGACACTCCTTGTCAAGAACGTAGCTGGGACGGGCCGGGGTGTTTTGGGTGTTTGAGCACCTCCCTCCCCCATGAAATAATGTAGAAATTAAATAATGCATATAGTCTAATATACTTGCACATGATGTAGGAACTGTATACAGTGTGTAGTGTATTAGCTATGACTCCTACGAGAGCTCACACCGTTTCTCCAAAACACCTTAGTTGATTCGGTTGCTTGTGTTGTTGGTCATGGTCAATTAAACACTCCCAAAAAAATCCTGGCTACAGCCTTGCTTCTTGTCATGATGCGCGTAGAAATGTTAGTTTGTAGGTAAGTAGAATTACCTTGTACGTAGGCCTATATAGAGGGATTATTAGGCCTAAATGAAGGGAGCATTGCATTGTGCCATTTCACCGTAAAGTCACTAGACGGCCTCTTCTAGCAATCAGACATCCCCAAAACAGCACACCCATACAATCACCGAAGACACCAATAAACATAGGTTTACGTAAATTACGTTCCTTCAATATATAAATTACTGTAATAGGCCTACATAGGCCTACTGTGGGTAACCGGCAACGCGCCTATTATGGGACAGCAACTGTAGTCCACGTATGGAATACTAAACGAACTAATCTGAGCTACATGTAAATCACCCTCTCAAGATCAAGCGCCAAAAGCGGAAGCATTGAACTTATTTATTTATTTTTCCTTTTCTATCACGCCTCTTAAAGTCCTACTCAGAGGCGTTCACGACTACGGTGCAGACACTACATCGGAGTTTCACGCCGAAGCTCCCGAGCAATTGCGAGTGAAGGACTTGCTCAATGACCCTACGCGGCGGTTTGAGGTGGATTCGAACCAGGAACCAGAGTGAGAATTGTCGGGGAGATTCAACCCCAACCCCAGGTTGCAACAGCTTTGTTACGGCTACAACAACTAATGCAGCTACTGCTACTATTGCCATTAGAGCTGCAGCTGCAGTCGTTGAAGTTGTTAGGTCTATAACTTATTATCTAACTTGCTTGTAGCTGCTGTTGATCACCATGCTTTTTGGTATGTTTTATAATTCTTATGTTCCAATGTAGCAATGTTTTTCGAATTAGCACCAAATGAAGAAACTCGTGATCACAGGTTTTTAATAATGCAAGAAACTGAAGGGAACATTTGGACAGAGATTTTCAGTGCTGGAGTTGTGGACTTGTGGAACGGTTTGGATGACAGCATTGTCCCAGTGGACACAGTCACAGCGTTTCACATGCAGCTTGGAAAGCTGGGCTATAGATAGAGTGTTCCAGGTGAATTTGCAGTGGTTCGTGCACAGACCCAGCGTCTTCTGAACCACTTAAAACCCTTGTTACGTGATGTTATAGGCTACTATCATACTATGTATTATGTAATCTGGAGCGAACCAGTTTTGCTGTTTAAAACTTCTGATTCCATTAGATTAAATCTTTAACTGGTAGGCCCCAAGTCAAATAATCACAGGAAGTTAGCGTGGAACGCCGTGGATAGGATATATGACAGGTTAGCAATTAGGTCTCAAATAATCCTGCCTCATTGAGATCAAGTGAAACTTTAAACAATAGGTTCACACCTACAAATTCTACGAGATGATGTGAAATTGAAAGCAATCACCACAAAAATTTCTACCAAAACTCAGTCTCCTGTGAACGTTTCTTTATTTGAAAACCGGTGCATGAACTGAAATCGAAGTGGGTAAACAAAACTCAAGTGGATTTTAACAGTGCCCCCTTCTCGCTCTCATTTCTCTATTTCGTTCAAGCAGGAACGTGTTACAAAGAAGACAGCAGACACCAAAAACGCTATTACTACTCGCAGAGGCTCACTACTTCACCCTGACACACGTCATTCGAAAAACAAGAACACTTTCGAGTGTATTATTGGCCTACAAGACAGTGGCGGAGAAAGAAATCTGACAAGTTCACAGAACTGGATGCCGACGCTCAGAGTGTAAAACAACGAAAGAGCAGGTTGTTGCTGCTGTTATTCTTTGGCTTGCTTGGTAGCGTCTGCCATGTGGCAATGGATTTCCAAGTTTTCGTTCACTCCAGAAATTTCACGAGTTGTGGAGACTCTACGTAATCAATACTTCTTGAAACCAACTCTCCTGCGCATGCGCAGGACGATAGGAATATGGCGTCCGTACGTAGAAGGTGTTGAGATTTAGATATCTCCAGATAATTATGATTTATTTAACAAGATGTGTGTCGGGTGCACAAAAACGTCTTGCTGTTCCAGTGAACGAACTTGTTGCAAATTTTCTACGGGCTCTGAAGAACGACGTGTGGCCAACGTTGTGAAAGCGGGAACTACAACAAATACCGAAATGGAGTTGTCTGCCCCTTCCATCTGACTGTGGTAGGAAGGGTGATGGCTTGGGCTTTTCGTCTCCTGTAGGCAAGGATGAATAACGATATCTCCTGTATTCTCTTTTGAAGGATAATTTCCAACGGTTTCAGAGCCGAAAGGCGATGAAGGAGCCCAAGGAAATGACCGAGATGGCGGCCAGCAGCCAGCTGAGCGGAATCTCTCCCTCGCTCAGGATGCAGATGACGACGGTTACAAGGACTGCTAGGGCGATGTAGAAGACCTTTGATATGTCGAATTTGTCAAGTACTTCCTCCAGCGTCGGACCGACCGGCTTCTTCGGGTGGATCTTCTCCGAGAGATCCTCTATTGATGTTACCGGAGCAGCTGCCGTCGGTGGTTGAGTGGTGGGTTCGGGGTTTTTGTGCTCAGTGGCTGCGACATCCTGAGGAGCATGTTCGGTGGCGGTCGGATGGCTGGACGGTGGTGGTGGTTCGTCGCTAACTGCAACACTCTGTGGTGGCTGAATCGCAGCGGGGGAGCTTATCGGTGAAGCGGCGACTGTTACCGGTGTTGGAGAAGTGGGACTCGGGGCAGCCTTGATTGTGAGGGAACTTCGCCTGCCCTGCGGTGGAGCTGGAGCTGGAGCTGCCTGTGTCTCGTGACTAACGACGACCTCCACTGGCTCAGGAGCTGCTGTCTGAATTGGAGCAGCTGTCTGAACTGGAGCTGAACCACCGGTGATCGTTATTCTGCTCTGAGTGATCGGTGCCGGATTTATGACGATCCTGCTCTGCGCGTTCGGTTGAATGGCAGGTGGACTGGTAATGGCACTCTTGATGACGATCGTACCCTGACCAGCGACCACCTGTCCCGGGGCAGGCCCCGTCTGCGCAACGGACGACGGGTTGCGAAGTATCACTACATTCTGGCTTCCGACCCCAGGGGAGGTGCCCGCTGCCCCGACAGTAGCAGGTGCTGCGCCAGAACTGCGGATGATGACTGTGCCGGGAGAGACTTGGGACGTCGTCGTTGTTGATGCTGCCTTGATGGTCACAGTACCAGAGGCGGCGGATAGCGGCGATGTTGGCACCCCGTCTGCTGCTCCTTGATGAACGGCTGACATGACCGTTGACGAAGATGTCTGCGAAGAAGTGATGGTCACACTCGAACGTTTCTCAATCGTGACGTCTCGCGTGACTGCTTCAACGATGTCAGTGGCTTCCGGTGGGCCTGCAAGATAAAGATCGTGATAAATACACAACCTGGAATTCAGGGACAGCTATTCTTAGCAGATTTATAAAGTTTCTTAACTGAAAAGCGACTGCCGCATTCGTGATCCCTCAATAAACTTCGGGCCGCACACTGCACGAGAAGATCCAGAATTTGTTGTTTGTAATTGAAATCACAAGTTGACATTACATTAAACCTAGTTCAGAAGCGTTCAGAAGCGTAAGAAGTGCGCACAACCATTATACATTGAATTGTAAGCTCTTGTTTTGTAGAAATCTCGAGAAACATACATGTAGATCCTACATTGTAGCCATCAATCTGGATCATTAGACATGTAACACCTGCGGGTGCAGGCTACCGCCTGCGGTTGTGCGTACTACCATGGAACAGTATGTATAATTATTGTTAAGATAAGGAGGCCCTTGTTTTTGGAATTCTTGGCAAAATAACGAGCTTACTGGTTGATAAACCAGTTATCAGCTTATGGAGAGGTTAAAGACATAGGCCTATATATGTATCTTATGAATGAAGAGGTAGGCTAATAC
Organism: Lumbricus rubellus; assembly: GCA_945859605.1. Taxonomy (NCBI): domain Eukaryota; kingdom Metazoa; phylum Annelida; class Clitellata; order Crassiclitellata; family Lumbricidae; genus Lumbricus; species Lumbricus rubellus. Next base: position 38,720,527 of record OX243819.1, read on the forward strand.
ATAATTCTAGACACAGGGCTCGGAATAGCCCAACAGTTCAGCACAGAGGCCAATTATTCCCGAAACTAGGTCACTCTACTCCTATGCAATCTCTGCATCAGCTGTATTCATTGCAGGTCGGCTGTGCAAGCTTGCGCAAGTTCAGACAAACAAGCTGTGGAAACGTAAAACGATCCATGCTTTGTAAGCAAGGACGGTAGGACGATGGTATAACAAGGGCATCGTGTCTTCCGGATTACAACCCCCCCCCCCGCGGAAACACAGAAACGCCGCCAAGAGTCAAGCTGAACGGTTGTGAAAACACGCTTTCAGCAGTACCGGTACAAAACGGGTACAAGAGCATTTGCAAACATGATTATCTAGCACTTAAGGGAGAGATACGATATGGCGCAACAAGAGTAGCTCCGCCACTCTCCGCACTCTGGTAGTGTCAGTCCTAAGTGGTGATGAAGGGGAGGGTGACGTCATGAACGACCCCGGCAGCCGTAGGCGTCGTTAAACACTGGAAACAGTGAACCCGTACATGATAAAATTAGCACCGGCATCGGGGGGTGTGTTGTACCCAAAACTTTCCACCATTTCAACAAGCCAAAACGGTTTCCCCTTACCTTCAAAACTTCGTTGAATTTGAAGTGGCCGAACGCTCGAGAAGATCTTAAGGTCCTGCGGTGATCCCTGTACTGCCATATTCTCTCAGAGCAAGACGGAAAGAAGACCGCTCGCTAGCTAGACGATGAAGCCGGGTGTACAACAACGGTCGACGGCGCTCCTATCCGCAGCAGCAGCTCCGATAAGAGCGTTCGCCGTATACAACCTACCGTTGCCCTTCCTATACCTACTCGCCAACCAACCTATACCTGCAGCCTACTCGCGGCCTATACCCGGCCGCTGCTGTGCTAAAACGGCCGTCGCGGTATTATTGCGTTGGGTTATACACGCCTCCTCGTGGCCACACTGGTCGGCGGCTCGGGGAGGCGAAAGCACCAGAAAACCAGGGTCGAAAATAGAACGCCGGGCTCTATATCTTTTGATCGATGGATGGATGGATGGGCCTGAAGCATTCCACGGCGCCCGTTTCATGGGAAGAGGGGCCGAAAAAAACAGGGGCCCATCTCAGCCATGCAGACGTTATATTATGAGGCTGAGAGATCATAGCTTAGTATACCATACTGTATGTATGTTTCTCTATGTCTGCCTGTGTCTCTGTTTAGCTATCGATCTATCTCTGTATCTCTTTATCTGGCGGTAGACTATAGGCCTAATCACTTCGTTTCTCTGTGTGCCCTTCTAACTCTGTAACTCTGCCTGCCTTTGTAATCTCATCTATTCAGCATGCATGCTTGTATCGATGTCTCGTATCTGTCTGTCTGCATCTGTCTGTCTGTCTGCATCTGTCTGTCTGTCTGTTTGTCTCTCTCTGTATGCATATGTCTGTCTGTCTCTCTGTCTGCATCTGCCTGTCTGTCTATATGTCTGCATCTGTTTGTCTGTCTGTCTCTGTCTGTCTCTGTCTGCAGGGTGAAAATTGCCGGGGGTTGGGGGGGGGGGTTCAACCCTCTCAGTCTTGCTTAGAGCCCCATGTTAAAGTATGTTTTTCGTATCCCAATTTCAAGTTTATCATAGGCCAACCCTCCCCCCCAGTTATTTTTCCACAATTCTCATACTGTCTGTCTGTCTCTGTCTGTCTGTCTCTGTCTGTCTCTGTCTGCATCTGTCTGTCTCATCCATCCGTTTACTGATTATCGGTGTATCTTGTCTGTGGATGGATGTACGTCATAGTGTTCATTAGCCAAGACCTCCGTGCATCGTTCATACAAAAGACTGTTTAGATTGTGTTTAGTGTTTACCTACATTCGACTGCAGAGAACAATACTCGATGAATTGATAGATGTCCCGCAGTGCTCTCTGTTAAGGTAGGAGTGAGTGATCATCGTTTCTATATATATATATATATATAAATATCGACCGTGTCTGGCCTTGACCTTGTAGTTCACTCTCCAATGAATAATTGATCGAGTGAGATCCATCGCCACCACTACCGCCACTAAGTCTTAGTCCGTTTGAATGGACGCCTCGCCATTAAATTCCCCCGTTTTTATCTTTGTGCTACATTTTTTTTCTGGGAAGTCATTTCTGGTGACCCCCTCCCTCTCTAGAAGATTCTTAGATTAAGCATTGGCTGTGAAGTCGATCGTGCATAACTTCCTTAATATTGTAACCAAGGCCTTTGCCAGAGTGGGGGTGTGTATGTGTTTGGGTGTTTGAACATCCCCCGAAATGAAATACTGGTAATGTAAAAATAAAATAATGCATTTAAGCCTACTAGCACATGATGTAAGAAGTACAGTGTGTAATATATGTTGGTCGTCCAGAACCAGCTTTAAGATCTCACGAGTCACGACGCTTCTCCAAACCAATTAGCCAGTTTATTCGAATGCTTGTTTGTTTGTTTGTTTGTATGTGCACTTGTTATAGCGCCCCTTCAAGCTCTCTCTACTCAGAGGCGCTCCCGACGCAGAGCGGACACTGCATCGGAGTTTCACGCCGAAGCGCTGAGCAATTGTAAGTGAAAGACTTGCCCAAGGTCCTAACGTGGCGAGGTGGATTCGAACCTCGGACCTTCCGGCTCCAAGGCAACGACGCCACCACTAGACCACCGCGCCCCACAACTTGTGGGTTTGTTGACGGTCGAGTAAACACCCCCCGGAATAAAATCCTAGAATTCCTGGCTAAGCCGTGCTACGGTCTTGCTTGTAACTTATGTATCGGGGTTTTAGGCCTAATCATTGTTGTCTATCTGTTAGACTGTTAAATGACTTCCTACGACTGATAGCCTACATGTAAAACTTGCTATTGACGTCCACAATACAACAGGCAAATCGCTGTAATAGCATAGTTGCAGTTGGCTGCATGGCTACTAGGCCTAATTGATTGAGTTTGATAGTCTGTAACTATTCATGTTTCTATATGACATTCCTGTGATAAAGTTCATCGAGCTTTATAGAGGAGAGTGAACTTGTCAGCTCCTTGACGAAAATTATGTAATAGTGTGTAATCTAGACGTCTCTGGGGGGGGGGAGTTCCCGGAATGAATCCCCCTAGGAAAAATCGCGTGGTGTTGTATGCCTATGCATGTAGGCCTAATTACGTACCATTCCACCCAGAAAAATCGACCGGTCTTGTGTAGCCTACATGCATACACGGACCAGCAGAAAGAAAGATTAAAAAGGTAGGCCTAATAGGTTTTGGAAATATTTTCTGAGATAGGCCTATAGGCCCTAGATCGAAGGACTAAAAAAAGGTCATCAGCTTTTGTTAATATTTTTCCGAGATTTTGATCGAAGGACTAAAAAAAGGGTCGTCAGAATAAATGGCCGATCACAAGGTGTCGCCGATGACTCAGCGGTCTGGTGCCTTAATTCAGCCCAAAACATACGTTTTTCCCGCCATCACCCGTCAGAAACCCGATTCCACCATCAAAATACCAAGCAATGGACTACAATTAAACACTGGCTATGTAATGGATCTCGCTGCAGTGGGCAGAGGTCACGGAGAACATGAAGTTTGTTGCCCTGGACAGTTCTGAGCATTCAATTTGTCTTCCTTTTTTACCAGCTTTCCAAATGGTAAAAGCAAAAAGTTCTTTGTCAAGCTATAGCTTTACCGGTATTTTAGTTTCCATATAGTTCGCTCAACGAGCTTTCTCCTAATGATGAGCTTCTAATTTATTATTGATGGTAGTTGTTAAAGTAGCCTACTATAACACTAGCGGTCAGCCACAGGTGAAGAATACAATTATGACATTGTTAACACTGTTTTAAAGGTGTCTAACGAGTCATTTTTGTGATCTAGTGTTACGCCTAGGGGCATCTTTTGGCGGAATTCAATAAACATAGTAGGCCTATACAACTGTATAGGCCTACATAATAGACAGCAGAGATGAATAATAAACACAAAACTAAATTTCTGTCTTGGTCCGGCGATGCTTTGAGGGTTTGGGCCGTTTGGCTCCTTTATAACCTACTTGCAGGAGCTCTGCTGCTCGACCACGCATGTTCAACGCCGCTGCTCTCTCCGCTCAGCTGCACACGCGGAACTTATTGTTCCACGCTCACGGACTGCAATCAGGCAGCGCCGTGCTTTCTCCGTGGCTGACTGCGTCGTCTGCGACCTGGAATGAGCTCCCTGCTATCCTTCGTTAAATACCTATTGGCCTTTCTACTTCTACTTCATTTCTTTCTATTCTCAAGACTGTCTTATTCGACCGGGGTCGGACTGGGAGCGCTCCTGGGTAGAACCTTGAAGGGGGGGGCTTCAAATCATTAATTATCAATAAATAACTAAATAAACCCTTCAACCAATGACTCAGTAGTGAGTACACCCCTTACTTAACTCCGCCACTGACTGGTTGCACTCTGTCAGTGCAAGTCCCAAGCCTGGATAAAAGAGGAGGGCGTCGCTAATGTGTTTTTTTTGTTACCACACAGTGACGATAAACTGGAATCACACACACTCCTTATTATTTTAAGCTCAACAGACGATAAGATATTCAGCAGCTGCGTTTATTTTATAAAACTTAGGTTATAAACGTATTAAAAGGTGTATAGGTGGAACAAAATTATTAGCTTAATACCTTAGACCTTAGTCCTTCGCAGATATGCACATCGGCAGTGCTAAAAGCAAACGACTCTAATATCTTTGCTAAAAGTGTAAAAAAGTACCATGGACGCCTCTTACCTTTCCAAAAGAAGTGCCTGGACGCCCCTTACCTTTCCAAAAGAAGTGCCTCGACGCTCCTTACCTTTCCAAAAGAAGTGCCTGGACGCCCCTTACCTTTCCAAAAGAAGTGCCTGGACGCTCCTTACCTTTCCAAAAGAAGTGCCTGGACGCTCCTTAACTTTCCAGTGTGGCTGGCGAAATAAGTGGCAATTTAAAGGCGTTAAGATTTGAAAATGCATGGACGCCGTCCATGACCGTCCTGGCACACTTTAAGCCCTGCGTGACATCGGGCAATGCAGTCTCTCCACTCCACTGTGTTCATCGCCACTTCAACGGCATCGTTCCTCGTCATTTCCAGACCCTGCAGATCCTCTCGCAGTCTCCATCCAGTTCTTTACTGGCTTCCCTCTACCTATCTACCACGTCATCAGAATACTGCGAGTGTTAAAAGACGTATACAGGGTTGCTAAGAGCTGCATGCTAGTAGAGGCCCAATAAGGCGTTTGGGACATTTGACCTATATAGCCTTGACCTTCGCCCATTTGACCTATATAGCCTTGACCTTCGCCCATTTGACCTATACAGCCTTAAAAATTGAGTGCCCGCGCAGTTTGACCAATACTATGCTTACTTTTTCAAATTCATGGAATATCCAGCTCGGCTTAAAGACAAGATATCCCAATATAAAATGGTTTACCCGGAGAAAACTAAAACTGAATTACGAAAAATCGCCAGGCAGCTCGGCTTGGTTGCATATACAACAAGACTGCGGAGATCGGAGTTGATTGTTGTAATTGACGCCCACAACCGCGAATGCTACGACGATGAATGCCTATGCAAGTATCCACGGCCGGATCGTCAACAACGTCCATGCACGATTGCCGTCGTTCGTCGTCGGCGCAATGTCGGCACTACTAAGTTTTTTGCCCCCACTTGCAGCCCCTTCTCATGCTGATGTCGAATTCGCAACATTTACAGGATCGACATTTTCATAACAGACGAAATGTGGTCTGAGGACCCACACCCATCAAAGGAGGTCAGTGGTATATCTGGTTTCTCACCCTGATGCTGTCCCGTTCTTGTCTCATCACATGCCCAAAATAACATAACTTGCGAGATTTAATGTTACCAGATTTGGCGAAAGCCTATTACGTACACTGCCAGTATACACTCCTTCAAAAAGAATTTGTTTGGGAAAATACAGCTGATTTATATAAAGTTGGTTTACAAGAATTTACAGGTGTCCCAAACAAAACCTATAATGTAGCCACTATAGCCACACAGTTCCGAGTGTTTACTGTTTAGGCCTAATTAGGCCTATATATAGCCTACGGTACCTTGTGGCTGGCAATGGCCATTGAAATCACGTATCGGTACCATATGCACAGTGTCGGTCAATGTTAATGATTATACATGTATATATCATTATTCTCTCCGGCGTTTAAGGACATACCACGGCTGCAATAACCGTTAGCGTCGTGTTAACGATTAACAACAGCTAGTAGACCTAGTTTCAAGTACCGTATACAGTGTCTACGGACATCTTACGGAAGACAATTAGGCCTGTGAATGACTTTGACCCCGTCCTTTTTCTTTCTTCAAGCTTGTGACTTGCACTCTATATTGGGGCGAAGTTTAAGTTTATATAAGTTTAGGCCTATGTTATGGATCGAATTAGGCTGGCGAATACACATAGGCTAGGCTAGCATAGCACTGGATGTAGACATCGTTTTCTAACTATCCATAATATGATAGCCTAGCCTATGTGCATTCGCCAGCCTCATTCGATCTATCTAGCCTATACATAAATTTATATATGCTAAACATAAACTTCGCCCCAATAAATTATAGAGTGCAAGTCCTAATTAAGCTTGAAGAAAGTCGCCTACATGCAACATTTATTTATGGCTTGGCAAACAACAATAAACAAATATTATTTGTTTATTGTTGTATTGTTGTTTGCCAAGGCAAAAATGTTGCATATTAAAGGCAACACAAGGCAGAAAGACAGAACACAGAATAATGTAATGGCTAGGCCTATATAAAAGTTCAGAGATTGCGCTCTAGATAACAAAGCAACGGCAGTTTTCGTCTGCGACGTTAAAGTCATGAGGTCCGAGGTCAATACGTAGGCCTAAGCTAAGCAGGCTACTAAAAGATTTCGCCGAAGTGCGCTGGTTGTGGGAAAGGCAACATTCTTCTCATTGTACAGAACGGATTTAATTAAGCAGAATTATTATTATAATAGCGAAGCTGACAACGACGGCCTTTGGCTGCCACAAGATGTCGCTAAACACACAGAACTACAGTCATTATTATATTGCGTTTATACACCTTTACAATTGTTTCTTACATCGCTATATTTAAAGGTAGGCCTACACTTTCCGTTGAAGTGCATCATTGGATACCTAGCTACTATGAACGATGTTTTGAGGATAATATTTCCAACCTAGATTCGCACAAAACTAAATCTAAAATAGGCTATACCTATTTAATTTCGGTGTTCACATCAATAATGTCTACAAAAATTCATGTCCTGCACGTTGACCCTCTACACTAGGGATGAACACTGGCGGCATTTAAACTTCTGTAGGGTCAGAACAGCCACGGCGCCAGCTATGCTTATACAATTTGAGCAGGAAGAGTCAGGTTCATGGGAGTTATAGAACACATCGCAGAAATTAAATATATGTTAATTAAAAAGTTAAAGTTAAAATTAGATATTAGAAATTCCAACGATATTTGGCAGGTCGTAAAGGAAGTCAGGAGTAAAAATTGGCAGTATGCAAAATGACCCGCTGTGACCTTATGGTAGCACAATGTCATTGGGTGAACAGAGGTCATTGAAGTGCTGGGAAAAAAGAGAGTGGGTGAAACAAATATATTTTAATTCTGTTCTTTCCAATCACAAGATTTACTGGAATAAAACATACAAATATACATGCAGGCCAAAAGAAGACCAATACCACAGACGTGCTACATTCTTCTAACTGAAGGCTGACCTCTAACCAGCAGACTACAACCAATGAAAAAAATCTCAAACGGTTTTTTCAAAGCCAATTTTAAACCATTACGTCCATTAGCCTGGATTTTGCAAACAAATATTTCTTGCTCTCAAATTGTCCATATTTTTGAAAAATTCAGATAATTTTTGCTTCTCAGGCAATCCTGTTTGTCTTTCAATCTTGTTAAGTTTTTCATAAACCGCACGCAAGTAGAAAAGTATATTTCGTCAACAATCTTGCCTATTTTCTTCACACACAAGCATTATCGCAAGAAATCTGCATCATTTCTTTCACAAACACTCTTGTTCATATTTTGCAGAATCCACAATGTTTCCTACAAACAATACTGATAATAGGCTAATTAAAGGCTTTGAAAGTGCTGCTACTTTCATTCTTTTGCCTGTGACACTTAAATAAATGGCAAATCATCAACGGTCATATAAATCCCATGGGAAGAAATCAGACTTCACAAATAAAATTAAATTAAATACCACATGAAAATGTTGAAAATAAATGTGTCCACATCCAGATGGTGTTAATACCGAAAACATATTGCAGAGAAAAATGATGAAAAGTAACATTGACAGCAAAACTGAACATAACATCGTTAGAAACGTGTTTTGGCGAAATAGATGCAATAAACGAAGAGAGAGAGAGATTAATGTTTTTGATCGAATAACTCGAAACACAACATCAACAGCAGAAACCATCAAATCATCAGACACAACACAAAGCAGTATTCACATATTTAATCACACGAAAATCGTGGCTGGTAAGTATTAACCCATATGAATTGTGTGCTCAAAACTTTTTATGAAGCCACAACAAATGCAAAGCACTTGATTTCCATAGCAGCATTTCCGAAGGGGGTATTCTACGGAACCATGAAGAGGAGAACCCAAGGGTTTCATAAAAAATTGGACAAAAGACGTTTCTTGGATACTTCTCCTATATTCAGCAAAAAAGATCTAATATGAAAGTCACAAAACACAGACCTTTGCATTTAAACAGATCTTAAGACTGCAGAACAAAATATCTAGCATCAAATTTGCCAACGTGATGTGTAATGTAATTTGAAACTTATATAGCTCCACTCACAGCAGCAGTGACCATTCATTAGCACTTAGGCTGCTAACTCCTTTTTGAGCCAACCAACATGAATTTCAATCACATTTTATGTTGTCGAACAAAAACTTATATGATTCTAGAATGAAAATATTGTAGCATTTCAGAATGCATAACAAATGTCACAATGCACTTGGCCAATGGCAAAAAAGTTATCACAAGATTTCAATCATAATGATACATTCAGAAAAGCACCGGCCTGTGACAAGAACACTACGCTATATCAATACTGTCAAATATGTGCGGTTATGAACACACCAAGCAGGAAAACTACAGCTAAAATGCGATATGCTACAACACTGTTCAACTTAGATCGCTACATGTATATGCAAGCCACAGGATTACAACTACTTTACAAATCACTGATCCTTGTGAGTTTCCAAATCAACAATGGAGGGTAACAACTTAAAAAACTAGAAAAAATTTTCTTTTTAAAAAGATTAGAGCAAATCAATCCTCCAACACACGCAATAATGTCATAAACGTCTTTTGGAAATCAAATTTGCCAACACTGCATCACCAGCAAAAAGTTATATCTTTACACAAAAGATCCTCTTCCATATTTTTATTATAAGGTTAACATTTCTCATAATTACGAAAAATCTGATGATAATTGTAGGCACCAACGTAATTTGAGTTTGATCATCAAATGTTGTTATTGCTCTAAAGAATAATAAAACAAAGTAGTAAAACTGAAAGTCATGTCATGATTTTGTCACTAAGCCACTCAGAAATCCTCTGCCAAATTCCAATGTTGCCAAAACTCTATCCTGGCATTTTTTATAAAGTGAAAAATCTGCTTAATCTGTAAATTACACCGGACTGTAATAATTGACGAAATCTGCAAAAGTCAGAAATTATCATAACAATGCTCTGAAAATCACAAGAACTTAACTTCACCAGTTCAGCTATGGACTCGCTTCACTAAAAAAACCTCTAACCATGACATTTATCTACAGTCAAAAAAGAATTTTTTAAAGATCCCATGGAACCAATCCAACAAACATGGAACCATTCCATTAAAACATGGAACCGATCCATCAAAGGTAACCACAGGTAAAGAAAAACATTCCGATCTACATGAACAGAATAAATAACAAAAACTGGGTAGAAATCGAACGACGACGTTACTAAACTAAAAAAAATAATCAAGTCGTCAGCGAGACGACATCACACAAACGCATTGAAAGAACGATTCTTCTGCAGCTTGTAAATCAACATCCAATCTCTGGACAAATTGCAGCGAAATGAATGAATCTCGGAACAACGGGAAGGTTAGAATAATTCACGCAAACAACGCAACGTATGTTTGGCTGCGGTGGGGAGGATGAGACGGGAGCAGTGATTTCTCCTAAGCGAGCAGTTTTTCCTCAGCGTCGTATTCTTCCAGTTCCTCCTTTACGGCGTCGACTTCGTACGTACTCTCGTGTTTTGCAAGGATGCGCAACAGAGGACGCAACTTCAGCCACCAGTTGTCTATCGGAATGCGATGCCTGAAGGAAAACAATTGCAACTATTGTTTGTTTGATAATTAATAATAACTATATACATGAACATCCATAATATGAAAGAATTAATAAATTAATGAACCTCGTTTCTAATTGGAATATTTCTAGTCAATTTCACAATGATCAGTGTTATTCAGTGATCATAATAAAACATAATAATATTTCATTTAGAATTAATAATAACAATACTACAACTAATAACGACCTAAGTAATATCTAACATTTCAGAGGTATGAGAAAATGACAAGAAAAATAAAGACAAACAAGACACAAACATTATAAAGCCACAGTTAGGTGAGATTATAAGACGCTAACAGATTCTGTGACTAACACAAAGTCTGCTTGATGCTTCAGTTCCTGGACTGGCGTGAACTGACTGCGTTGTTTCAACAGACCAAGAACAGTCGCATTGGCCGGATTATCAGTGTACACACCGCCTAAAACATCACCAGACATCAATTGCGATTAAACCATAATTATTGTGTTACTAGCTGGGGTAGTTACCCAGGAAATTTCTGTTTATTTGCCCCACCCTCCCTGCAGGGTGAGGGTGGGGTGATCATTCTGGCCCTCTGTCTAGCAGGAAGTTTTGAGGTGAATAGCTGTGAAACTGTTGTGAAGGTGTGGAAATAGTAAAATTTTGTGTTTTTGCCAGTCCCCATGGAGAAGGGGATTGGCCAACCTCTCCACTGGTTGGTCCTGGTGGCTTCCATCTGTCTAGGCACAAGATTTTAGGTCAATAGCTGCAAAACTATGGGCGTGCATTCTGGACAAACATACATAAATTCAATCATACATTCATACGTTCTAATTTATAGATACAGATTACACATTTATTAAGCAACATAATCTAATGACTATAACTAGAATAATTCAATTCGATTCAATTCATTGTTTATTTTTCCCTCAGTTCAACCAGCATATGGCAAATACACAGTAAACAGTAACATTTGGATACAAAAGGAAGATCCAGAAGGGACCAGGGTCTCACTTATTAGGGTGTATCATGAAATGAACGTAGACTGACAAGCGATTGACATTTATAAGCAAAACTGGATGACCAAGGCATAATAAACAGAACCACATAGCAAGAGAAGGACAAGAATGAAGCACAGTACAGCAGAAGGACACTTGGACAAAGAATCCATCGAACCAGATCTCACCTTCTGGAGTCTTGTGAGATTGGATCTGTTGGATCAACGTCTCAACGCACTTGGCCGCCATCTTGGTTCCCAAGTTCCGGTCGAACGGCGACGGACGACCGCCCTAAACAATAACAACAGCAGAAGACAATGCTACAGAAATAGATATACACAAACAGCAATACATAGAAACGATGGCTGTAAAAGGATCGTGATTACACTTGTCTAAGTTGCTGTATGATGTTAATGAGAACACAAATGCAATTCGTTTCATCTCGCTTGGTTTCTGGCTGAGTTGGATAACTTCCAGCAAAGTTTTTATGTGTTTCATTTATCCATCCATCATTTGTCTGTCAATCCAATTATTCACACATCCATCCGGCCATAAATTCATCATCCATCCGTCAATCATCCATCCAGGTAGTCATACCTTCACCAAGATTCACCCACCCATCCATACCTCTATCTATTCTCACACCAATTCACACACCCATCCACCCACCTCACCCACCTCAACCAACACACTCTAACCCAAGACCCACCCCTTTCCCTCCCTACCTCCCTCCATCCAAATCCCACTCACCCTAACCCACCTACCCATGCATCATTATTATCACCATTAAATGAATTTTTAACACATGCAAGGTCACGTCTAAATGTGAATCGGAGACACGGACAGTCAGCCAACCAGGAGAAGATGCAGACTTTAGAAATCCATGTGGTTGAAATCAATTCCATTATCTAGGTGCAGAGGTATCCCATCCACGCATCCATCTATCCACCCACCCACCCACACACCAACCCACCCATCCACACTTCATCAAACGGTTTAAACATGCATACACCACAAATAACACACACCTCACAAAACAACAGATCTAACTAAAACCCAACAGCTACCACCACCACCATTATCATGCCAGCGCCTTGAAACACCGAAACAACGAGCAGACACAGAAAGCGGAAAGCTCTACTCGACAAAACTACGACAACAGAGACAACAGCGAAGAAGACAACAACGGCGACGACGAGACAACATTGAAGACAACGATTAACAACCTGCTGGACGTGACCGAGAACGTTCTGGCGACATGTGAACAAACCCTTTCCCTCTTCGTTGTAGAGGGCAAAAAGGAAATCCGTCGAATAGTTTTCGTTCGCTTTGCTTGACCTGTCGGCATTGAACCCCAATCTCATCTTACATCTTGCGCACACACATAATGTAACCACCTCAACAGCATTGCACGTACACCATCCGTATGCTTCAAACACGTGCAACAAACATGCTACGTTACAAAGTAACAATATGTACAGACTCACCTCTTAACATAACGAACATGCTACTGTGTAACGTAACAATATGTATATGTACAGGCAAACATCTCAACATGATAACAAACATGCTACATTGCAACATAACAATTTTTATAGGCACACCTTTTAACATGATACAAAGCAGTGCAACAATATCATAACACGCATGTAAAACAACATGATACAAAGCAGTGCAACAATATCATAACACGCATGTAAAACAACATGATACAAAGCAGTGCAACAATATCATAACACGAATGTAAAACAACATGATACAAAGCAGTGCAACAAGATTTAGAGGTGACTGACTATGTAACACCAAACAATGAAACTGAACATGTGTGATGTAACACACAGCAATACGGTGTAACAAGACCTACAGGCATGCATTGTAACGTAGCACAATGTAACAAACATGCATCATGTACGCACAACAACAAAATGTTATTCAATGCTTAGGCACCTAAGAGTTGGTACATCTGTAAGCAAATAGTGAACAAACAAAAAATCACAACCAAAATCTAGTAAATAAAAGTAAATAAACTAGAAACCGTGGAATTGCAAAAGCAAACAGAACAGCACCCAAAAGCGACAGCTCTCAATGAATAGATGGCTAATGTTTTTAGCTGTAAGGCAAAAGCATTTGTGAGTCACTGCTGAATCATTAACCCTTTCACAACCAAGTCATTTAAAACCAAACCATGGCAACCTGGATGTTGATGCCTTGGCACACTGAACACACTGAACAGTAGGATGCCATTTGTGATAGTAAACTGTTAAAGGCAAGAATTTAAAACCAACCATAATGTGCACGAGTGAAATAAACTGGGGATAAAAAAATACAAAACTGACTTACAGGACCCATATACTATAAATCACTGCCAGAATTGGGAATATAGAAGAAATTAAGAAAATTAATTTGAAAAAGTGAAATAGACCCAAAATAAACGATGCTCTGGTGAGAAATAAAAAAATTTAATCCTATACAATCTGCTTCAAACTGTTCTGAGTTCTATAGGTCTAAAATACAAGTTGCTTGCATTTTAAATTGACTAATTAGGGTAATGCTCAAATGTTTATCTCATTAAACACAACTGTCTATAATGCAAAGTCAAAGAGTCTCCGAATTTTCTTTAATCTAACCAAATTTCGAGATTTACCATTTGAAAGGAACATTAAAACTGGAGATTTTGCAAATGCTTTCTATGTTGAATTAACTAAATTCATACACGTATTTTAAAAAACACGCATTAAACATCCCCAACGTCTATAAAATTGTGAAATGGTTAGAAACAAATGTAGTCTCTTAACCCAAAGCCTTAAGGAGTCAAAAAAGGGATATCAAGCTCAACATGGAATGAAAAGCAGGGAATAATGGAGGAAGCGGACAGATAAAGAAACCTGTTGCATATGTCCAAGCGCATTAAACCGACACTGGAAAGTGCCTTTTCCCTCCTCTGTGTACAGACGGTGAATAAAATCGGCCGTATAGTTTGAATTCGCATTTTCGTTCCTGTACCAACAGAAGTGGTAGATAAACCTCTGCTTCCGCCAAGAAAACGCGTCCAATCTCCCAGGCATAGCTCGTTATTTTTAACACCTAAATGCCAAATCTTATTGCCAATACCATCACAAGTGTAGGTTCGATTCTTTGTACATGCGAATCAAGAAACCTGTTGCCAGGTTGGTAGAGTACAGTTGTCCCCGTTGTTGCATAAGTTGTAAAATTTGGAGCAACCAGTGATGGGGAAGAAACTCAACTTTAAAGAGCAGAAGAGATTCTAAAGAGTGCGGAAACCATCTACGATGAGCATGCAAACAAGTGCGGTGTGCACGAAAGAATAGCTAAAGACACCGTGTCACATCAAGGATGATTACAGTAGCATCGCCCTCCTTCTTTCTCCTGGTTCGGAACAGTACAATACAATGACAATTTCGTCATTGTCATTGTATTGTACTTAATTGTATTTAAGAGTTTATAAAATGCTTCCAGTAGGATGAACCATTCAGAAGCGCTCCCAGTGCGCAAAGCCCTGCGAGAAGACGCAGGGTTGAGAATGGAGAAGGAAGAAGAAGAGATTGTCTGACACAGAAGTGTAGAGTGAACAGAAGGAGACAGCGCATTCCAAAGCAAAAGACCAATTGAGACAATATGATTGAGACTGAGCCATTGCAGTTCTAGAGCGAAGAACCAAGAGGTGAAATCTGTTGGATGAATGAAGTGGACGATTGGAGGACAGCCACTTTCAGCTACATAAAACTATAGATCAGCAAAAACACAAAGTAGTCTCATAAACAATTTCCTTTCCCAAGCGATACACGTAGCATGTCACAAGCAACCACCCTTGAAAAGATGCACCGTCATGCTTTACATTTCAAACAGATTTTTCTACCCGATGACAGCCAAACTAGCAAGCACTTCTTGCACGAGTCATACAAAAAAACAACAATACTATAAAAAAAACTATGAAAAACTAATGACATCTAAATATCTTGAAAGAGATTAAGAGCTACTATACATATTTTTGAGTTCAGAAAAAAATCTTAACAGTAATCAACAAAATTTGAAAGAAAATTCATTCTCATGGTGGTAAAAATATCTGACATCCTTAAAAGTGACTAAATAAAATAGAAATTAAAATCATGATATTATTTATACAACATAAATTTCAACTACAGAGTCAACTAAACATAAAATTAAACTATGTATGATTTGCACAAATTTTTATAGCCCCAATGCTAACGTCTACAAATTTTCAATGTGTGAAACTTAACAACTTGTAACTTACAGTAATTATTAATAAACCTCTTATTACACTTTCTAAATAACAAACCCTATTTAAAGAAAAGAGCAAAGTATCCATTCACCAAGAACAGAGCTGGCTTATAGAATAGGCAACATAGTACATCCGCAGCTGCCTACACTGGTATTTTCAAAGGTCCAGCAAATCTGACAAACTAACAGAAGTCTTGAAGAATAAGCATGACCTTGATCAGCATTTTAGAGTTAAGGGTGGTGGCATTTCTGTCTTTACGCATAGCGCAAAACCGTCCGAGGGAGTCAAAGTCTTGATATAAAAATATTATATTTGACACATCTGAACGGTTCACTATGAGATATTAGAGATGCTCTATAAATGTTTCAATACAATACAATACAATATTTAAAGAGACATGTCTTCAACATATTTCGAAAGTGCTTCAGCGACATATAACGCTAACTGCCGCTAAATGACGTAAACAATGAGAAACGAAGATGAAGGTGCTATATAAATACCTTAGAATGAGTCCTCGCTTCACTCCATCTTTGATCTTCGCCGCCATGTGAGCAACGTCAGACTGAAAGAAAAATGTCAACAAGTTAGACAATTTTCACTTTCAAATGAACATTATAATTAGCATTATATTTTAATTATCACCGCAATGATTCCTTCATTTTCATACAGAAGAAGAAAGAAGAATCTCCTTTCGTAAAGGCAACAGATTGCGTTCAAAGTATCGCATGTGAAGTTCTGACGATGACATGGCATCCAGTGACAACTCAGTCCTAAAAGTATGCATGTGTGTATGGACGCATGCACATATAAAGCATGTATACATGCGTGTGTGTGTGTAAGTATGTGTCAGGGTATGTACACTTGTATGTATGTGTGTATCAATGTATGCATGTATCTGTCTATCTGTAAAACCTCTTTTAAGAATCTCACAAACACAAAGTAGCACTCCAATGGCAATTCGAAAAGTGCTTCTTTAGATGGTTCCACCCTTTTGGAGTGTCTACTATTGCTTCCTAAACAATACCCCAACAACATTACTGAGGTAACGTCAAAATAATCAACACTTGTGTAATGCTACACTTACTCTGGGAACAATAAATAACACTGAATTTCTAATTTTGACCTCAGTCTGTGCCTGATGAGTTTCTGTAAGCTTGCGTTGTGCCAGTCAAAAGGCAGGAGAAAGAAGGAGGGCGACACCATTCATCTTTGTTATAGCAGTGCTGTTAACCCTTTAATGCCGGAGGGTATGGGATTCCCATACCATTTACTACCATATTGGCATTAAAGGGTTAAATAGTTTCCAACAAAACAATGAGGGAAATAAAAGTCGAAGAGGCTGGACCTGGAGATCGGCGATTCCAAACGGCTCCTCAAAAATGTAGGCGGCATCTGCTCCACCAGCGAGCGCACTCATCGTTGCTAGGTATCCGCAGTATCCACCCATCGTTTCTATGACGAAGACGCGATTCTTTGTTCCTGAAGCCGACTGCTTGATTCGATCACAGATCTAGAAATGAAGAGACAGAACCAGATTGATACAGTGCATAGATATAGATACATAAAAACAAACAAACACACAAGCATACCTAAGACATACATACATAAACATGTATACAAACACACATACATAGACATATTCATACAGACAGACTTACCGGGTACATAGAGACAGACATAAACAGTCAGACAGACAGACAAGACAGACAGACATAATTACATATAGATCACAAGCAAGCCAAATGCATTAACTGCTCATACCACATTTCACTCACAAGCATACTTATCTCAACATACCTTAACTGTAAACTCACCTCACCTTCGTTAACCTTTACCACTCATGTGTCCACCGCTCCCACCGGACAAATTTGGGCCGATTAATTATTAATCTGAGCGGTAAGGGTTAATACATCATCTTACCATACCTTCCATATACCACACCAAACCTTTTCCACCACAGACAAATAAATCACCGAAAGAGACTATCAAAAGAAAGCCTACGTCCGCAATTGCGTTGAGTGAAGTGTCGGCTCCAAGACTGAAGTCCGTTCCTGGGACGTTGTTCGAGATCGTCGCAGGGATGACTATCATCGGAATGCAGAACTCACGATGCTTCGAACGATTCTCAGCCAACGTCAGAACGCTCTGGAAAGCCTAGCAGAGTAAAAATAACTGCATCAGATTAGAGTAGATTAGATTACTGGGCATTTTTGATTATCTTAGATTAGACTCAAGTGGATTAGCTTCAATAAGATTAGATTAGACTCAATGGGGTTAGATTAGATTCAATTGGGTTAGATTAGATTAGACTCAATTGGGTTAGATTAGATTAGACTCAATTGGGTTAGATTAGATTAGACTCAATTGGGTTAGATTAGATTAGACTCAATTGGGTTAGATTAGATTAGACTCAATTGGGTTAGATTAGATTAGACTCAATTGGATTAGATTAGATTAGACTCAACTGGACTAGTATTAGATCAGATTGGGTGCAGGCACAAAACACCACGAAACCGCTCTTAACCGATCTCAGAATGGAAAGATTAGATTAGAGCAGATTAGATTCGATTAGCGATCATATCATGAGGCAATTGATTACCTCAAATCCTCCGATGATGAGCAGACCGTGGATGTTGAACTTGCGCAGTTTCTCGGCGACTTTATCGATTCCGACTTTATCGGGTGTCACTCTGCAGCAGACAAAACAAATTTGTCTTATTGAGACCAGTACTAAGTACTTGCTGTATTATTTTACCTTAATATGTATTTTTTCACCTGTCAAGCTTTCTCTGATATTACAGTACCACAGGATGCCTTCAAGCACATGGATCTCTAACTGCATCTTCCTCTGGCAGCTGACTATCCGCACCTAAGATTCACATTTCGGTGTAACCATGCACGCGTAATAAATTTATTTAATAATATTAATAATAATATCCCTAACAAGTTAATATAATTGAAAATACAACGTATTAATGATATCAAATTACAAGGCACTCAATCAAGACGACAACAAGTAGAGCCATCTTCAGACAAATTAAAAATTAAAATAATAATAATAACAATATAATTAATAACCTGGTTGTCTTGAGCCTGGCACCACCGGCACCAGCCCAGCCTTGCACCTCTGTCCAAGTCATCTGAGTCACCTGCAAGTAATAAGTTCACAAGGTCAAAGTTCAGATAAAGGTCAGGTGATCATCAATAAAGCAGACATTATTACCAATATGCATAACTTGCAGATTACATCATAATCATCATTATTATGCGTCAAATGACCAGGTATCAATCAATGTCAATGAGCAACTGCGAGCGAAGGACTTTGATCAAGGTTCCTACACAGCAACCATCTCTCAGGGTAGGAGGATGTATACCCATACTCCCCAAATTAAAAGGCGAATGAACAATTTTGCAATCCTTCCGTTAATTGATTGATGACAATACCTAATACAACAATGCCTTCTGAATACCTAACCAAATTGCTATTCTTGTTGATTGTCATTTTTTTCTATGATGTATAATAAAGCACAGAACCCTCATTCTGATTGACTCACATCATCATGGATAAGTCCCTCGAACCCGTAATGGATTCCAAGGACTCCGTATCCCTCGGTCAGACCGATACGGACGAAGGCTCGAGCGGCCGCGTTCATGCCACACGCCGGAGCTCCAACAAACATGACGGCCAGGTTGAATGGATGCTAAAAAGAACGCGCCCAGCATGAATTCAATTAGAGATTGAGATGTGAAACAGAAACAGTGTAAGGTGTGTCAACAAATAATTCTATCATATCACCACGAACTGAAATGAGATAATGATGATGCAATGTTAATCACAAATTTATGTAGTGCCACTAAAAAAAGAGACCCACAAGAGGCGCTCTCAACCTAACAAAAGAAAAGTGCAATCATGTGTGTATAATGTGAATGCACGAGTGTACATGCAAGCACGTGTATGTGGATAGGCACAAGTATAATTGTGTGCGTGTGTGCATGATTGTGCCTATGTTAGTGCACATGGGCTTTTGTCTTGGCATGGACAGCTCCCATACACCTGAAACATATATGCAACATTGTATGTGCTTATGCATACTTGTAATATGCATCAATGTGCACATAGAAGCATAATTTCTTTTTAGAAATTTACTTAGCAAGAAATTCTCAAGGATATTGCTGACAATTGCCATAGCAAAGTGTAATTCAATCACATTTATCAATTATCATCCATAGTACCGGGGGTACATGTCAACAGTTTGTAATCAACACAAAATAATTGTTGCGGTTACACATACGACTACAGTAATTCAAATACGACCACAGTAATTCAAATACGCGCAACACCGCTAACCATTTGCGCAACGCTGCAGAACGTAAATGTAACAAATGTTACAGGATTTTTGGTGTAATGTAATGTAATACCTTCGCAATGAAATAACAGTAATTTAAAATAAAGACTATGAGCACACTACACAGAATAACTTTAAAAAATTACCAAATTTCTTAAATATCTACTCATGCACAAATATAGAAAACAATGCCATAAAAGCAAAAGCCATTCCTTTTTAAGCAGAAGCAAATTAAGCTGTTCCACCATTTTATTACACCATCATGTGAGAAAGATCAAATTTTCTTAGATAAACTCATAAAGAAAGTCGTGCTGGACAGACTTGTTCACATCATTTCAGTAAATGATAATTCTGGTCACCTATCTGAACTTAATTTATTTTTTAAACGAATATATGAATGAAATTCGAATTTCAACAAATAACAACTTTGGATAATTATTTTAACAGATTTCTGCAAATGATAATTATGGACACCCATTTTAACCCAATTTTAGCAAATGATGAATCTGGAACCCATTTTAACCCAATTTCAACAAAATGATAATCCTGGTTTCACCAAAATTTCGGCAAATTTATGGCAATTTTATACATAAATTTTACAGAATATCATCAAACGATAAATTTCAAACAACCATTTTTACCAAGTTCCATCAAATGATAATTTAAACATCTATTTTTACTGAAGTATGAATTTTCTGGCAAAATCGGTCGCAATCGACCACTGGGCTCAAAATAGGGCCCCATCTTGCAATTTGCCCCGAACACATGCCATGAATCGTCGCTACTCACGGTTGTCGTGATCACTTCGCCTGCAGGCGTGTGCTTGGGTGGCTTGATTTTGGCCAACTTGAGGTAGGTGTCGAGATTATGCTGGTAACTCCTGTCACACATACATGCACCACCAAGCTCCCAAACAACATTTAAATAGCTAACGAACCTCGGCACCAGTGCTACAGTTATGATGTGCAGTTCACACAAATTATTTAAACAGACAGAACAAGCTTCCTACAGAACTACAAGCAAATCAACCGGCTGCACTAAACATCATCAGTACGAATATTCACAGTACACAGTACACTTCCTAAACATACTTAATGTTAGTACATATAGTAGCACAACATTTACTTTCCAAGCATACTTAATGCTAGCAAATTATAGTACCACGACGCTTACATCAGTGGTTCCCAACCTTTTTTGACTTTAGGGCCACTTTTTCTAAGTTGCAGGACGCGAGGGCCACTTTTTTAGTTGAAGAATATTAGAGGGCCACGAGGCTAAAATTTACTTAACTAAAAGCATATAAAATTGTTGTTATTGAATTAAAAAAATAGAATGTTTGATGTTATTTATAGACTTCAAAATAAAATAATCTGTAATAGAAAATAATTATGTGTTCTATCCAATCTATCCCATCCAAATTGTCAATTTTATCATAAAGTTTTGTAAATTTTTTGAGAGATGACTCAGATGAGGGCCATTTTCTGAGGCCTGGCAGGCCACTTTTGGCCCGCGGGCCACGGGTTGGGAACCACTGGCTTACATTTTAAACATACTTAAAGTTAGTTGAAAAAGAAAAAAATATTAACACAGGAATATAATTTCACAACAAACAATAACTAAACATACTTAATGCTAACATAGACACCACATAAACTTGAAATACATCAATAAATCTAAGAAAATTAAATATGATGCATGTACCAAATAAACTTACAAAAAAGCGACACAAAAATAGACAAACTACACCCAAAATATACATACAAACAACACAAAAATACTCAAACTTCAATGATATTGATCAGTCAAAATACGAAAAATAACTTAGAAGAAACTGCAAAGGCAAAAATTATAATTAATCAGCAAAATCATGTAATAATTTCCTAGCTGGCACCGATAAATACTTGATTGACATGCAAAACTGATTGTTTGTCTTTGTTAGTAGTGAAGACAAGATTAACTACTGAGTGGGGAAACTACTAAGAACTAAATTTGCCAATCTAGGATCTCAGGGATTCTCCTAATGGGCTATAATTTGTTTTTGATGGCTTGTGCATAATGATAATGGCACTGGGATGAGATTAGCATAAATAGTTTGGATTAGATAGAATTGACTTGAATTTATTCGACTACAAACTACTTTGTGCTGTTCACAAAACAACGTTTTAACATTTCAACATTTCTGTTTTCTCGAATTTGTTCTAACGTTGCAATTCAAGGTTTTCAATTTCAATTTCTTTCTTCTCCTGGACTTTCCAGCCATCATCTTTTAATACCACAGCTGCTGTAGAAAATAGTTCCGCTGCTCATTTTCAGTTATTCAAATCAGCAATAAAAATCACAACGTTAATCGACCCAAGGATCAATGATATCGGCAAATTGACTGCACATTCTGTTTCTTCCATAGTTGAGTATCAGCCTAACAGCCTGCCAGAAAGTCAGTAAATGGCATAATTTTCCAATCGAAAACCGACCAATGGCAAATGCAGCCAGTCAGGTATGCCAGTCAGATGAAAATACACTTTCCCACAATGCCAACCAAACAGGATAGACAATTTCCTCATCGTACTTTCAATCTTTCGCTCCATCAATCCGTTACTTCTGAATTCCTCACAGAACTTCTTACGCTACGTCAACTAACCAGCCAGTAGCAAATCCAGTCCATCTGAAAGCCAGTCAGTTGGACGTCCACAGAACAACTAGCGCCCATCACAAAGTCAGCCACAAAGTTGCCGAGTTAAACAATTTCCTCAACATAATTCAATCTCTAGCTCTTTCATCGCTCCAATATCGCACCGGTTTTCGATAAAATTCGTCACAGGCTGTAGGAGTTTGTCGCACTCTATTCCATGCAATTCTGGGGTATACAACTAAACATGATGTCTAACTCTAAGCATGGCTGGCACTGCATGGCTGGCACTGGACCACCATAAACCAATACCCCAATTTCATTACACTTTTTCTTAATTTAACTGCCTATTATATTCTATATTGCATCTTTTACAGTCAAATACCAAAACCAGGAATCAACCAAATACTACCGGGTCACGTGAAAAACCGAACTAAACATTCAGCAAAGCCTCTGAACCACTAAACGTACACAACGGATCTACAAAGCACATGAAACGAAAGAGAACGGACAGCCATGCTGCCGCGCGCCCCTCCCCTTCCCCAAACAACCAGCGCCGGTCCTGGCAGCGTACTTACAGCGTTGCCTGCATCACCCGAATGTGCTTTTAATTTACTCAGCCTGCGATACTCGGTAAGGTTATTGATGTAACTCCTGAAAACATAAAAGCGTCAGATCTACGCGATTTATTATCCGCCATCGCTAGTTTTATCGGCAACTCGTAATCAGTTCTAAGTGAAGAGTTATCGGTAATTGGTATCATTGGTATTATGTGGCGTATTATCAGGTATCTGCATTATCTATGTGGTATCAGCAGTTGCCTTGTGAACCGTAGATTAAGGGTTGCATCATCACAAAGTATCGATAATACCAATAGCCAATACTACAATACCATCAGTACTATGTGGTGTATTATTTGCTATTATCAATTATTATCGGTACTCTGTGATGATGCAACCCTTATTCTACGCTTCAAAAGGTAATTGCTTTAACCAACTGACCACTGTGTAAAACAACAGTTCACAAATTTGTCATAACCCCGAAAATACCGATGTATGAAATTTGAGGTTTAAACCTGATCCCTTTGTAGAAAATAGTGCCATACTTAAAATGGAACTGAAACTATGAAAAATATGGCAATTTGTAAACTGAAAGTGAAACTAAACCATTTTGAGGAAATGGTCTGAAAGAAAACATAACGGACCGTCCACGGAGTTCAACCGCTTTGTGGAAATCCTTCTCATCCATTGCTTTCTGAACGGCCTTTGTCTAAAACAGAAACAGATTTTGATTGGTTGAAGTAAAACAGCTGAAGCTAATCATTAAAAGCCTAAGCAACACTTAAAGAGTTTAAGCTAACCATCAAGAGGCTTAAGCCATCAAGAGCTTAAGGTAGCCATCAAGAGTTGAAGCTAGCCATAATGAGTGCAATCTAACCCTTAAAAGCTTCACATAGGCACTGGTTACACATTCTCCCATGGTTTTAGCAATAGTGTGTCATATGAGATAAAGTTATCACTTCATTTATGGCTGAACCAATCTATCTCCTGACAGGCGCTTGGTCCATTGTACCAAAGTAGGGACAATCAAATAAATAAGCAATAGCAGGACTATTACAATAGAATTCCAATCATTCATTTTTACAATTACAAAAGGAGTCTTACCCGTGCCACGCACTCCAGCAATGGCACCCGAACTGTCTGGTTACCATCGAGAGAAATGACGCACGCAGGAGTGTCTGGTGTGGCATCCATCAACGCCAGCACAGCCTCCGCTCCCATGCGACAACTCTAGACAACGCAAATTAACAGACAACATATTGAAAACAATGCAATTTCAGAAAACAAAATCAAATGTGGATGACACTAAATAATTACAAGACAATCACAATTACAGCAGACAATAATAATAATAACAATGAATTTCTATGGCGCTGTAACACAGTCAATACCGTTACAAGGCGCCTCACATACCGGTACAACTACATTCAGCATAATAGGCCTTGCAGAAGAAATAAGTCTTGAGTACTGATTTGAAGGAGTCCAATGAGTCAGACATATAACAACGGTAATAATACAATGGAAATGCACGATCATTGTCTCTTTTAAAAGGCTACACGGCAGAATACTAACGAGAACTCGGTCGAAAGCAGACGGATTTCCACCGCGTTGGACGTGACCAAGAATCGTTACTCGTGTGTCGTAGTTGAGTTTCGTTGAGACGAGCTGAAACCAAAAAATCAAATCGATAAACAACGCAAGCACATTTTACGCTATTTGCAACATCAATATAAACAGCTAGATGCGACTCTCCAGCAGTCACAAGTCAAGGCAAATGAACCAATTTTCAGCATTAAGTCACTGAACATTTTGTAATGCAATTACAAATTAGATGCAAGAAACATTTTACATGAGTTTCAAGCACTACCCAAAATGCCGGCGTTTGGCTGTGCAAACAAACCAAATGGTGCTACCACACGCTTATTGAACATGTATGTTACGTCTATATTCTATGTCTGTAATCATTAGGATGATATAATTTCTGACTCCCTTTGAAAAGCACAACACCTCAGGCCATGACATATGTTCTTTTCTTTTAATAATCCACTACTATCTCTAGGTCTACACGTGACAGACACAATCTCCTTGTCCTGTGAGCAAAAACAGCTTTGGCAGAAACTTGTCTTCATTGTTCCTGCACTTTGGAATCAGCTCTCTCCATTGACACATTGTTCACTATTAACTGGTAACGCTCCTGCTCCTGCTCCTTCTGCTGCTCCTCCTCCTTCTCCTTCGCTATCTCAAAACTACTTTTCTTTCATTGGTCTTTTGCATTGGGAGCACCTCTGATTGTTGTGCGCTTTGATAGGCGCTTTATAAATTTATAGATCTTTAACATACAATACATCACGCTGTCTGTACATTTCAGATATTGATGATGAATAGCGATATTCATACATTCTTCACTTGTTCTGGAGTGATTGCCTTTCCATCGGAGTCGATTGCTCCTTCTGCGACGATGATTATGTTCAACCTCTGACCCATCTTCCTCTCCTGAAACACAACACAAGATAAAGTCAATGACTTTCAACTCGACTTTCAGCTCGATGTACAACTTGAAGTGCACACAGTAGACAAGTGTGCCGGTTTGATGATATTAACAATCACAACGACAACGATGATGATGATAATGCTGGTGATAACAACAACGACGATGATGATACATAATGATGATGTCAAATTACCTGCGACAGTTTCTCGCAGAGCACGTCCTCCCATCCTTTCTCAGGCGGCCATTCTGGAATGAGAACCCAGTCAGCCTCCGAAGCCAAAGCAGCGACCAACGCCAGGTAACTGCAAACATACGTTCATACCCACGATACACACAAACATTCATGCAAACATACTTACATAGGCACAAACATATATAACATATACAAAATTATACATTACACATACATACAAATATACGGCACATACATAGAAACATATCGTTATCAGTCAGTCAGTCAATCAGTCAGTCAATGGTATTATCGCAGTCAACCGATGGTGCACGAATAAGCGATGACAATATAGTTTTGGTGCAAACAAAAGGAAGGGCAGATGGGACACCGGTATACACATGTATACATAAATAAGATGCACACAATGCACCTTTTATAATTATGTGCTTTTGATAATGCACCTCATATAAAATGTATTTTATAGCAAGTTTCTTATAACCATCCTTTTTTATAGCGTGCTGTGGACTCACCCGCAGTGTCGGCCCATCACTTCCATCACGAAACAACGCTGGTGACTAAGGAAAACAAACACAATTTGGTCAAACACAAATTCTCAATTAATAAGCAATGAAACATAACAAATTAAATACGCAGTCAATGAAATTAATAACAAAAAAATCTGTAATGAACAACAATTCATAAATTAGCATTGAATAAATCTTCAATAAATTATCAGTAATTAACAATATTCAATAAATAATTAATTTAAAAAATCACAATTAATCAAAGAGTTCGGTAACAATAAATAATGATAAATAAATAATTTAGTAATAAAAAAACAATAATAAAAAAACCACAAATCAAATAAATCCACAGCACCTGGAAGCCGTAGTGGCTATGTTGTCGATGGCTTCAATGATCCGATGCAGAGCCGAGTCGGCTCCGATCGTCATGTCAGTGCCACAGAAGTCATTGTCGATCGAACCGACAAGTCCGACGATGTTCAAGTGAGCGCATTCTTCCGCTTTCTGCTTCGTTATTTTCCCTGCAATGCAAAACAAAGAGAGCGGTCAATACTAAGCAGTTGCAACTCATGGTCTGGGATTCTAAAAACCGGGCAAAGAAGAGAAAATGCCAAGGAATGACCATACATATGTTAGTTTTCTATAACGTACATATATACAGTATATGTACGTGATTATGCCGTGCGTTTCACTATTTATTGAAAGCAATCCTTAAAGCTAGCCTGAGATGCAACCACGGACATGGACTGATAGCGCCTTCATTTTTCTTGGCCTTGGCATATGAGAGCAAGTGGCCAGTAATCTCCATCACCACATCATCAACCCAATGACAATGTACTTATCACAATTGATATAAATATGCATCACTTCATAAACATAAATCATGAACATTGTGAATATGCATCACTTTATAAATATTCTCTACTTCAAAAGTATGCATTACTTCATAAATATTCATGACATCATGAATATTCATCACGTCGTGAATAATACACAACACTAGAAAGGAACCTGATTGGACGAGCTCTTCAAGGATCTTGGTCCAGTCGAGACGAAACTGATTGGCACCTGTCAAGCTACCATCACCACCGATGCAGACGAGGTTCGTGATTCCCTTCTCCAGCAGGTTGTTGGCCGCCTTCACTCGTCCATCCCACGTCTGAAAGTCCTTACACCTCGCACTTCCTATCACAGTTCCACCCTTAAGAAACCATGTAACAGAACGACATGTCATGATTAATGGCACAATGTTACGATCTTAATGTAGCACAATATGTCATGATTAACAGCATAATGCGTCGTGATTAACTTCACAATGATGATTAAAAATAGAATATGATACGATTAACAGCACAACACACAAAACGATTAACAGCACATGTCATGATTAACACAAAACATTAAGGCCATTTCATTTTCAAACTTCCTTTAAATTGTTTATCCACCATAAGAGAAATTTTCCTAGAGGACCAACATTCACAGAGGAATAATGTTGCTACAGGACTAATGTTCCCACAGGACTAACATTTCTAGATGACAAATGTTACTACTGGAGACAGTACTAATAGACAAGAGAATGTGAGAAATGATTCAAAGTTGGCAAAGGAATCAAACTCTCACCCTTTGGATGATATTGGAGACGGTCTTCCACTCGGCTTGTACGATGTGATCTCCACCGTCCACCATTCCCTGGTAGCCCTGCAGTGAAAAAGACGATTTAAAATGATCAGAAATGCTACACAGAAAATACATAATCCATTATTTATCTAGCACAATTTTTTTAGTAAACATCTATGTTATGAATTCATACAATCAAGAATTATTTACAAAGTCTTCTTAACCAGAGTGGTTGAGTTAAGAAACTCTTTATATCTATGCTAGAAATCAACTCCTGATAAATGCCATTTTCCACAGAGCGTAGGGCGCGACACATGCGTACAAATATATACATATACATACATACATATATGTATACATGCGTAGTTGCGTACATATAGACAAGAAAGTAAGTAAGTAAGCATTTTCTTCATTATGACCAGCTGCGCAGATCGCACTTTGATCATTTAAATACGACAGCATGGATACTTGTTGCAAAAAAATAACTGAAGTTCTGCACATGTATCTAACCTCTTTGATCAGGTAAACATTACATCCGACGTAAATTCCCATGCGAACAATCGCCCGAACAGCGGCATTCATACCTACAACAACAAAAAATTCAATTCAATTCCTGTAAAAATAGTTAGCAGATGTGGCCAACACATAAACAGACAGATTGACGAAGAAATCGTAGACTAAGTACTACATCATGACAAAATAGCCAAAATGATCAAAAAATGATTTAGAAATTAGTAGTAGTACTTTGCAGTTTATCGACACTGTGCGATAACAAAGATCATTAGTGTCGTCCTCCTCCTTTATACAGGCTTGGAACTGGCACTGCCAAAGTGTCTGCAGCACCCGATCCATAGTTTTGAGGAGTCTGTACAGCTATAAATATGGGTGTGGTAGATGGGGTGCTACCCGAAACTCCGAAATGAATCTCGGCCGAATCACCGAAATAAATTTTTACACTTGTAACTTAATGATTTTTAAACACTAAACTCTGCTATGAACAATACTAACCAGTGGCGCAACTAGGGGGGTGCTGGGGGGTGCTTGAGCACCCCCCCAGGCTAAAAAGGTGACCCACGCAATTTTTCCAAATCCGATGAGTTTTTTGGTGCGTGGGGGGGGGGGGGGGAGGGGTCGTTCGGTCTTTAAGATACACAATCAAGCAAGTTCCTTTGGCGCTCGCTACTTCGCACCATCGGCACTTACAATAATAATTCTGAGCACCCCCCAGGAAAATTTTCTGGTTGCGCCCCTGATACTAACAGGACAATAATCTCAAACATGTAAGTAATTTAACTCTGAATAATTTCTTGGAGTTGGGTCGATTTCTACAATACTTTTTCGGGAAACTGTGTTTTTTTGCAACTTCGGCGTTTTCGGAGATTCGGGTTTCGAGGATTCGGGTTCACCCAGGTGGATGTTGGTTCATCACTGGAGGGTAATAACCACAGCACCCGCCGGTCCGAGTCCCCAAAGCTTCCTTAATACAGTGGAAGGATGTCAGACACAGTGCAGTATGTAATATTATCATCATTTTACGCAATCATGATCGTGATAGTTTTCATTTATTTACCCTGTGCATCGCCTCCACTCGTGAAAACAGCGATCGTCTTTCCGACGAAGGAGTTCTTGGCGATTTGTTTTCCCTCTTTTCCTGGCGTTATCCAGATGCTTTGCCTCCTCTCCAGTCCACCCGCGGGTTTCGACTCAGCCATCTTCGTCGCCTGAAACGAAATTATCGGCCAAATAAATCGTAAAATCCGACTTCTGCAGAATCTTCCTCGACGATATACCGCCTCCAGATCGAATGGAAGTGACCTTGGCTTGAAGGTCGTTTCTAAATTTAGACATAAATTACAATGTCATTCGCAAGGTGGCCCCGGGCATCTCGTAACATTCTCATTT
This sequence comes from Lumbricus rubellus, assembly GCA_945859605.1. Classification (NCBI taxonomy): domain Eukaryota; kingdom Metazoa; phylum Annelida; class Clitellata; order Crassiclitellata; family Lumbricidae; genus Lumbricus; species Lumbricus rubellus. The sequence continues at coordinate 38,750,358 of OX243819.1, forward strand.
TTTACGTTATACACTGATATTTTACGCAATAATCAATTTAACTTGGTAGAATATCTTCGATAATAAATTAATTAAAATTTTTGTACGATTTCAGTCGAGCAAATTAGTTTAGTTTGCTATAAAATGTAGCATATAATTGAGGTTGGCAGTTAAACACCTGCATTTCTGTACATACCCTTTGGTTACTTTATAATGAACTTGTCAAGCAGGGTAGTTGTACTTGCTTCGGCAGTACATATACTAAAATTGGAACGATACAGAGAAGATTAGCATGGCCCCTGCGCAAGGATGACACGCAAATTCGTGAAGCGTTCCATATTTTTTGACTTTATATAAATTATTTTTTAATTAATTCGGCAGATAAGTGAATGTTGCTACACATTATTTATTTGCTGCTGGATAAATTCCGATTTTCGCCTTTTAAAAATTCTTTAAACTTACCGTGATTATTAATCAGAAATAGGACGAATAAGATGCCACAAATGCTGAGCGTAGGCTAAGCGCGGTAATGCCGGCTGGCGACAGGTTTCCCGATTCCTTGACATTAATAATTTACCAATTCGCATACGGGGACAGTTCATACCGGAACAATGAATGATCCCTAGGACACATAATTCCAATGGCATTATTTCATTCCCAGCAACATAGGGGAAGACGGGGTAATTTCGGCCATTTTTCTAATTTTTGTGATAAACTGCAATTGATTGACTGCTAAAATTAAACAAAATTACAACTAAATAAATTAAGATAGGGACAATATACTGCAAGGTTACTTTTTGGAATTGAGAAAAATATTTGCTGGGAAAAAAATTATTTTTAAAGTGAATTTTTGGCCGGATTTACCCCGGCATACGGGTAAATTCGGCCAGCACAGCTAAATTGATTCTCACAACCAACCGGACGAGGTAATAATGCACAAATGTATTAGGCGATATCACTGAAGCGCTAATATGAAGTAACACAAAAGTTGTTATTATTATCTTTAAAATATTTTTTATATAACGATTGGCCTTTCCTGGACTTCTTTCGTCCAGCTGCATGCTTGTCTTTCTTCTGGGAATTTCTTGGCATATAATTTAGAGCACCAAATGACTCAATATAATTATATTTTAAATTAAAACTGAGTATATTGGTGAAAAATATAAAGTCACTGTATTAACATTGGCACTATGTACCCTTTCTAACATCTCGGGGTAAATCCGTCCACATGGCCGAATTTACCCCCGACCCATCCACCCTCCATAATAGCCGTAACGAGAATGACCGCTATTTTGGACAATCGATTTGGATAACCAAATTGACAAAAAATATTGTGGTTTGCAGAATAAAAAGCAAATAACCGACATTTGAACCAGAATACCTTCATTTCTTAGCTGTTATTGGAGACAGCATAGAGAAGTCAATTTGGCTCGAACTCGTTTTTTTCACTTTTAGCGAATTATACTCACATAAAAACAAACTATCTCGATAAACATACGTAATATGATATTGTGAACTAGATGGTAGCATTTAAATCTTCCCTTGCCCTCTGGTTCTCTTGAAATCACCCTGGCCGAATTTACCCCGTGGCCGGTATTACCCCGTCTTCCCCTATAGCCTAGGCCTATTATAATTATGATCTTTTGTTACACGAAGTTTGTCACAGCGACACTTAGCCTAACACCATATTACACGACTTGAATGAATCTAAGAAATTCTGAAAATCAAATGAACAGCAATGATTAAATAAGTTCCGTGTCTCGGTTATGAGGGTGTACTGCGCACTTTGCAGCCATCCAAACCTTTCCATAGCTCTACAACAGTACAACTAGCTACTAGCACTGAAGAATTTCTGTCCAAAACAACTTGTAGGCCTACCTATGACCCCGAGTTTTGTTTGGTGCTAATTCAAAGAACTTCTCCCAACATAGTGCTTCCTTTCCAGTAGGCCTAATGATCGTGTACGCTTCAATTAATTAGATCTCCTCTGCTCCACCGTCTGTCTCTCCAGTAACAGTTGTTAGCCCACACCTTTCCAAACCTCTCTTCATAGCTCAAAACTTTGTAACCCCAAATCATATTTGGGGCTTTTCTTTGCACTTTCTCCAGTTTTTCCATATCTGGGTGTTCTGGTGACAGATCTGGCTAGCGAATTTTTTATGAGTTGGAGGCGCTTAAATAATGTGGATTCAAGGTCTAAGAACAGGGTCAAGCTTTGAGTGGACGATGGACTGTTTTGGAGAGGTTGGAAAATTGCCAGTAGAGTGAAAGATCGATAATTTTAGTGATTCTATGAGTGAGAACGGAGGCGCAGTCTTTTAGGAGATGTGATCTAATTCACACTGTTTGTTGGGAAGAGAATTTAACAGGAGTGAAACTTCAGCTTCATAGGCTGAATCGAGAATTTGAAGCGCTGACTGAGAGACAAGATCGAGTAGGGCTTGGAAACGGAGGTGGATCGGTGTTGGAGGATTGTGAATCAAGAAGGGACGGCAATGTGAAGGAACGCCATAGACTGTGCTATATAGAAATTCTTGAATCACTGATTGAAATAATGTCAACCGCCTTCGATGCTGCTGTACAAGTACAACAACTATCGTTACACACCTTTAACACGTTTGCCACTGATGCTATAATAACTTAATCAACCGCCTTAATCACCAGTGCTTTACTGATTGGGTCATTAAGTTTTCACTGTCCGTAGCATACGTCCTAGTCATTGCCGCCCAAACTGTTGGCTGCCTGCACAGAGCAGAGGGGCGCTTGCACCCCCGGAAACTTGACTCCTATTTTTTGGACTATTATATACTAGCACTATCAGAGTGTCATTAAAGCCGATCAAGGTAACTGCTAGCAGTATGGGAATTGCAGACAACCGGGGGTCGCACGTTGACTTAGACGGAGTTGGGCGTGCTGAACTCTACTGTGGGACCCTAAGAAAACAGGGGGTTGAAAGCTCTCAACCCCTGTAATTCTTTTCAAGAACTCTTACCCTGTCTCATCTGATCCTCCACTTAGTAAACAGTTAGATTGAGGAATTCTTGCACAATTAAATCACTGACCACGTTGTTAAGATTTTCATATCAACTTAACGAAGACCACATTATGCCAATAATTGCGAATAAAATTTGGAGATTAATCGATTAAAATTATTTTAATCAGCAACAATCATAATTTTAATTTTTACGGTTGCCAGGTCATTACAATTTGTCAGGTGCAAAGGAGTTGTGAGCAAAGGAATTGCTCAATGCTCATGATCCATATATGGACAACATTTAAAGGAAGAATGCTGAAACTCACAAGGCAAGTGCTATAACCAATAGACAATGTGTTCCATTCCATCAACAATGCTCAATTATTGGCACCCGTAGAAAATTGTGTGAATTTTTACATGCAACAAATTTTTTATTATAAAACTGGGTTTTCAGGCACAAATTCAACAAAACATTAGTTATAAATGTAATATTTCTTTCTATCTATCTGCACATCGAATTTAAAGAGAACAACTATTCAGAGGCGCTCCCCTCCCAGGTACGACACAAGCGGAAAGGCTTGAGTAATTTATAAAAAGAGCAGAATTTAAAATATACAACTGTAATTATATTTTGTTATATGCAAGCAATCTACATATACATACACTTACATACAGACAAGTGTATACAGAACATAGAACTATATAATTATATCCATCTATATACATGAATATATATAATAGTTTTAAAGAACCTCTGAGAAGTCCTAGTTGAAAAGGCAGTATTTATTCAAATTAAGCACAAGTCCAGATCTCCACCCTTCATCCAATGCAAAGACCCTTAATTACCACTAAACCACCTCAGCTGGAAAATGTGTGGAATACAGTGCAACTGTTGTTTTGAGCGGTCTTCAAACAAAATCCGTGCTGCAGAATTTCATGAACAAACAACCTGTGCAAAAATTCCAGCAAACAAAGCGTGAAAAGCACGTCTTATATAAAAAAAATTGCCATGAAAATTTTGCGCCCAGTCGAATTCCTCAGAACACAGCAAGCATCAATCGATAATATCATCCAATCAGAACCGTGCGCTGAAAACAACGCAGCAAATCGCGCGGCTGCGTCGGAAAAACGCGGCCGGTTGGAACAACGACGTCTCCAAAGGACCAGTCTACAACTTCCATCTGTTCAAAGATCTGTGCAGCAAACAGCAGGAAACCATAGCAGTTTTTTCGGCTTAAGGCACCAGTGCTAGTCCGTCACCATTTGATTACTGTCACCCAGTCTGTCGCCTTCATCAAAGTTGTTTGCGGGAACCCCTGCGAGCCCGATGCTGTCCTCTTTCGAGCCGAACGGGCGATTCTGATCTCCGTCGTACAGCATCTGATTGGACTCGCTTTCGGTGCTCATAGATGGCGCCACGTTCTCTGATGCCTCGGTGTCGCCCCAATCGATTTTGAATCGCGTGACTCGTGGACACGTGGCCAGGATGTTTCGCTGTAACTGAAGAAATATGAAGACAATTTAATAATAAATTATAAGCAAATTGAATAATCGTAACAATTATTATAATAACGATAATAATTTGAATGCTGCTGATTGAAATCACTTAAGTAATATATAACAAAATAATCAATATTACAGCAATGTTGATCAGCCTTTTAGTGCACAAGTGATTCTCACTTAACATTTTACTAGGAAGTTTCATACAGCGTCTATTCGAGACCATCTACGCAAGAGCCCTCCTGACCCAACCCCGGCTATATAGGACAATCTTTGGCATCAGAGACCTGTGCCTGAAACAATTCTAGCAATGCAATTACCCAGCACAAAAGTACACTATAACACAACACTGCAGAAAAACAATGAAATATGACCCGATTTAACATTTTGCAATTCTCTATCATTTGCGTCAATTGGTCCTTCTTTTTGGAATGTATTTTCTCCTTCCATTCACTACGCAATTCTTAGAACTTCCTTCTCTGTTCTCAAAACCGGCTTCTGATCACGAGGTTTCTTAACGGTTCACCTTACCAAAGGCACCTTATAAATGCATACACAAATGTCTTAATACAAAACAAAAAATACAATACAATACAATATTTAGATGTTATAAATCATCATAATTATAATTATGGCTTTTCTGGTATTAAAGACAGCCAGCCTTTGCGGGCATTACTTTCGCCCCACCTTGTCGAAGTCTGGTTCTGTTGGTGGGTTTTCCTTCAGTTCCTGATCCATGTATTCGTTGTTGACATAGTAACCGACTCGGATGAACTCCTGTCGCCGATACGCACACGTCAACAGAACGACGGTCACGCCGATCACGTCCTCGCGAGGGATCTTCGCCGGATCGGGAGGATCAGCCTGAATCAGGAACATGAGGGTGCAATGAATGAATGAATAAATAATTGTATTGTATCTGATGTAATCTAATAAGAAAGTTTGTAAAGCACTTCTTATAGCAGCGTGACAGGCCCATGAAAAGAGAAAGGTCTTCAAGCAGCGAAGAGATGCAGGTGAATTCGGCAACAGAATCCTACTACGAAATGCAGAAATAAAGTTAATTCCACATTGATGGATCTACTGGTACAGATTAACTAAAAATATAGATTTATATAGTACCTCTCACAGAATGGCTAAATATTGAAAGGCAATCTCTGCAAGAAAACTCGGGGGAAATTTATACTTTTAAAGAATGAGAGCCTTATGAGGAAAAAACACAAGTCATTCGCTTAGCAAGAGGAAGGTCATTCCAAATGGAAGGACCAACCACAGCAAATAAGGGTTCAGTGTTGGTATTTAAACTATTAGCTTTCTCTGACCTCTGTTGCATTGTCAATGTTCATACTAGCTCATGATTGTACTGTTAGATTTGTGTTTCTTGTGTCCAATAAACAAATTCATTCAAGTCTTTCATGTATTTGGCCATAAATTTGTAAAGCCCCTTTTAAGAACATCACAAAGGCACAGCATGGCAATACTTCAGATGAGAAGAGGTGCATCATACAGGTACACAGCCAGACTTAAATTCAAGAGTAGGTACACTGGGAGGCAGTTTAAGCAATCCCATTTTTCATACACATGCACAAATCTTTAACAAATATTTTTGTCTATTTAAATAAAACGTAACAAAAAAATTGTGATTTACTTCGAAGACGAACATGTGTCGGCCAGCACAGAGTGGCCCGACGACAACAGTGTCTAGCGTCTGATCGTACTCTTCGCTTTCTGCAGAACCAACGTAGATAATCTTCCATTCCAAATCTGCCATTATAACAGAGAAAAATATGCAGGTAAACAAACCAAAATTATTAACCACCCAAAAGCAACGAGAACTTTGAGCCAAATGCGGGTTTCAGGGATTCACCATACATAAAAATCGGGTGCGATTACATGGGATTGTATGATCTTAAAATCCATGATTGCTCACTCATTACAGCATAACGTTCTCAGCATAATAAATGAACTTCAACGTTAACACGTACTGTTTGCAAACACCAGGATACAACATGCACCCACAATTAAGCCTCAACAACTTCCCTTACGCCAGAGCAAGATCGTGGCTTAACAACAGACTGTCACTTGTTATTAGTTAAGATTGATGTTAGTTGAGCAACCGGGTACTGTAACCGATTGCGGTCTGTCAACCTGATTGTTGAAAAAAGAAAATCATTTAATCCAAATTTCAGTAACCCTGAATTACACGTGAGATTCTTTCGATAACAGGATTGTGGCTTATAAAAACTGATCTAGTGGTTTAGATATTCAATAAAAGCTAAATAAACATTTAATCAAAACTGCCGAAGGTTTTTACGCAATATTATTTCATCAAGCTCTATATAAATCAGATAGCGCGCTCTAAATTGAGTCCGTCTATCACCTTCGCTCAAGTTATCGATGCATTCGAACGTGATTTCAAACTGGAACGGATGCTTAAAAGGGCATGGATTATCCTTTACATCGACGTTGCAGATATTCACTTGAGCCATTTTAATTTTTCGAACGTTAGACTTGTTTAAAAAGCAAATTTCAGCCCGCGATTTTCAGCCACAACAGCAAAAAATTCCTAAGCACAATGCTTGTCAAGGCGGGAAGTTATATAACGTGGATCTCCATTGGGCAGAACCTCAACCGGAAATAAACTTAAGCTAATTTCTGATTGGAGGATAATGCAACAAGCATCATGTTAGAGCTTATTATGTAGCACCTTACAAATTATGGTGGAGTAAATTTCTAAACAAAAAACCCTACAATCGTCGATGTTGTCGAAACCAAATTATGTCAATAATTTATTACCATCTCCAAGGAAGCTCATTCAATCATCAGAGTGCCGTTTGGCATCTGGTATTATTGAAATACATACTTACTTACTTACCGATATGCTGCACCCCTATCGGATTTCGGTCTTTAATGGTGCTACAATAATTATTATTCTACCAGAGCGGCGACGTCGGACGTTTGAATCTGCCTAATAATAAGAATATTCTTATTCGAAGCAACCATGCATTAACTGATGTCTAGGGTACTGCTACAACATCATTAACGAGCTCAGACACCCAGAAATGAGTAATTGAGACGCGGTAGATAGGCCACAGCGTCCATTCATTGATCAAAAACAACGAGCACAGCTTATGAGTATGCACGTTCACATAGGGGTGGGGCGGTCGCTGCAAACGTGCGAGTTGCAGCAGGAGTGCAGGACTGTCTGGGTAGAAAATATGATATATGGATGGGACCTGTTGACAACATTCGAAATGAACGCGTCATTAAAATTTGTAAGTAACGGCCAGGTGCATACCCACTTGCCTCTGGTCAACCGAATTGACCTCACCACCGTATACCTGCCTCTCGTTAAATTGCGATATATTATAAATACTGTTGGACTAGATGATGAAAGACGGTTATCAGAAGCTGAAAAAGAATGCACAGAACAGGGAAGAATGGAGACGTCAAACATTTGAACCTGCCTAAGGGCAGAGAACAGAAAGAAGAAGATATTAAAAATAAAATACTAACTCGTTGATAGTCCTGAATCTTGTCAAGGTAGTTTCCATGACTTAGATAGCAAGGACTCTGCAATAAGAGGATTGAGGTAATTCGAAATGAGGAATTTAGTCAATTCATATTCGAAAAGAGGAATATTAACGAAACTAGTTGTATGGTAGGCATACATGTAGGTTCCATAAAATATATGAGGTGGCGGTGCAGCAGGGTTAGGGGGTAGAAAATACGATTTTTTTTACCTTACCATAAGGATTGCTCCAAATTTGAAGATAATGATAATAATGATATAAAGCAGAAAACACAATGCTCCTACTTTCCAACACGGGGATGCCAGCAACTATCTCAAAGACTCAAATACATTGCATAAAAAATATGACAACTAAAAATAATTGCAGACATTTATTCAACACACCATCCTTAACTAAACCAGAAATGTTCATACTATCGCATGAAATTCAAGATAATTAGTTGAAACAGTCTTTTTTAATCGAAACTAAATCCTGTTGTATATGCTTATTTCAAATTATTAAAACCAATTGCCAATACAATGCCAAAATTTGTTATGATTGCCTTTATAATGCATTGTACTTGGCTATGTCTGTGTCTCATGAAATCCAAAGTTAAACGCACACCAACCTTTGAATTTAGCACCGTTTGTGCCACACAGAATCCAAAGTTAAACGCGCGCCAACTTTTGCGGCAAAGCCAAGCGACGAAAAGAAAAACCCAAATTTTTATCCGCAACACTATCAATCACGCCCGAAAAATCCGAAGCAACAAAAAATTTGAAACTGGACTTTCAGAATCTTTCACAATTTAACAAAAAAATTTCTCCAACCACTCAGCAAAAATCTCTTTAAAAGTTTGAAATTGCACTTTTAGAATCCTGCACGATTGAACGAAAAACTAATTCACTTCAACCACAATATCAGATCTCTCAAGACAAACTAAGACATCGGTTCGGGTCGTAGGTCATGACCTGCAGGTCACGAATCGATCCGGAAAGTGTCAAGGTCGGCCGCTCGCTTCATCCACGCTCCATACTCTGACGACTGAAGATGATCGTAGAAAGTTGCCTTCGCTGCGTTGTATTCGCTAGCAGCATCTTTCAGAGCCTGGTATGTTGGGAGGCTGAGCAGGTGGTTCTGCTGGAACAGCTTGGCCAGCGCGCGGAATCGAAAGCCGAAGCCGAACTTGCAGAGGCGACTAGCGGTGGGATCGGCACCAGTGTGGAAAGGCGACCTGACGAAAGAAAAAGTTAAAGACGTGAAAACAATTACGGAAAAAAAATGAATTATGTGACATAATAAAGAAATCATTAACATGTAAACCAAAGCGCACTAAAAAAAATAGTTGGTCCTTATAAGAACATATTTATTGACATTGGATTTACGATCGTGTGGTATTTAAAAACATTTGACTTTTGATTGGCTCTGTAGATGATGCACGCTTATCACTAAGTCTGTACACCAAAATGTGGATAGCAATCGGTCAATTAAAGAATACGCATTGTTTACTAAATTTCTATTTTAATCTGCCAGCTCTATCGAGGGTTTAGCCACTCTATACTTGCAGGAGCTCTGCGATAGTTTAGGGGCCTACGACTGCTCTGCCCAGGGACCAGGAATTTCTCTTCCTTGAAGAGGTGCTACATATCGAATTGCTGCAATAAATAAATAAATAAATAAAAAACTAACTCGGGGATGGTCCGTCCATTGACTGTGCTGATTATCTCGACGTCATTGTCTGCCTCCGACCAGTTGACGGCGGTCTTCGACTGGTGGTTGGGTGTCGTTTCGTAGATCGAAACCCTTCCAACAAGCGGGTGACGCAGGTCGTACCCTGGCGGAAGGTAGTCCCTGATTGTGTCCAGGACGCGACAGCAGACGGCTCGAGTGACGTGTCCAAAGTCAAAGTTATTGCCTGCAACGGAATTGATGAAAAATACAGGTTTCGTGAACATAGCAAAGTATTGTAAAGGAAATTAGCTGGCCAGACAGGGAAAATCAAAGTAAAGTAAGATACAGTAGAGCAAATCAAAGTAGAGTGAGATAGAGTATCGTCACCAAAGTAGAGTAAATCACGGTAATGTAACAGTTTACAAATGCAAAGCAAGGTAAATCACAGTAAATTACGGTAAACCAAGGTAAAATAAATTAAAGTAAATTATAGTAAATCAAAGTCTTCTTCTTCTACTTCTTCATTATCCATGAGCTGACAGCCCATAGGTGTCCAACGCCACTCTCTGCCCGAGTCAGTCTCGCGTCATGCTGCCCAGCCTCAACCGGTACAATCAGCAGGTCTGCTCCATACCATTAACATCTTGAAGCAGCTAGACCACCTTGCCTTATTGAAGAGAATATTGGGAGAGAAGCATGAAGGACAACCTGGGACAATGCCCATATGTGTCCGGGAACTAACAAAACAAAGAAACAACGAAAGAATTACGACAGAAGGGGGACAGACCGATGCTGAGACTGTTTAGGTAGACGGGTTCCAGGAGGTGGCTAGCGATGCTCCCTTGAAGGCCGAGAACATTCCACTTCAGGAACTTATCACTACACGACATCGTACGAAACCTAACAGCGTCAATGATGTTCTCCTCTTCGAGTGCGGGCGCTCGGCAGGCGGCTGTGGTCCCCAACGTCTTGGCCGTCGTCTGACCTGTTGAAGAAAATTTTTAAAAAAGGGGTAAAAGTTAGGCAGAGTCAAAACAGGCACTTGCATAAAAAACTAAAATTCCAGGAGCACAACACACCCCTTAAAAAATCCAACAGTTTAACGTTTTGCATTCCTTAGTCATTTCCCCAAAACTATTTTTATTCAGGTTTGAGTGTAGGTTCAACTAAAAATTGTTAACTCAGACGATCATGAACGCTCTTTCATCTTTAGGCTGTGATGTGGACTGAACAACTGAATGGAGACCAGAGCACGCCAAAGGAATGCATCATCATCATCATCATCATCATCATCATCATCATCATCATCATAACAATTATTATTTTACCCGAAGAGAAAAATTAAGAAATTAGTTCAGCTTTCAACCTTCAACTTTAGTTTAAGTTCTGAAATTTAGCTTAAGTTCTGGTTATCAGAATTTCAGTTTAAATTAACTGAAATAGAACATTTCAGATAACAATAAACTTACTTCTTCAATTCACTTACATGAAACTGCTTAAACGTATCTTTACCGTCTAGTTTACCATCAGAAAAAGTCTTAAATTACCGTCATCGCCTTTAACTCGCAGGCAGCCGTGGTCGCATCCCAAGTCAAACGTCGGCCGATGTAACTCCGAGTACATCAGCTCCAATTCCTCGGGTGTTATCACTGTTCGCTTCCTGAAATCACACCAAGTATTTGCTGAATTTACATAAAGTACTCACTAACCATACTTTGCTGATCAACCATACTGTGCATATCAACATCAATCATACATGGCTTACTAAATTCGTCTATTCAGAATAACAAGGACGTATCGTAAATTTTGAAATTGTTGGGAATTTGCATTTTTATGTTTAGACAGAAATATCAATTCACAGTAATAACTGCTTTTCAAAATTTTTTTACGATAAGATGCTAACATTGAACTTAAACAAACACCAACAGTTGTAATTGTCTTAGACATAATTTGTAATTTTTAAAAAGGTAAAAACAGACGTTAGCCGCATCATTCATTAATAATGTCTTGTAATATCGCTCGCTTTGTAACAATACCAAAAAATCCGCCTTACCATTATTCGAATCATCCTTATCATCACTGCCCCATATTTCATCCAAAATAGCTTTTACATTCCTTATTAAATTTTTCGTCTGGGACTATCAATTATTTACCACGCACAATAACAACTTAGAGAAATAATTAATGTTGACACGCGTATCGCAGCCAGTCACGCGATCTCGCGCGATCTTGTGGTACGGCCTTCATATACGCAGAATAATGACATACGTCCTTGTTATTCCAAGCATGTGAGCATAATGGCAGATACGTCCTTGTAACTCATGCTGTAATTTTACACACATAACATGGAGATACGTCCTTGTTATACGAAATGGTAGGTATGATTTAGTAGAACGTTGTAAGGCAAAAAAACTTTTTTGGACATTTACATGAGATACGTCCTTGTTATTCTGAATAGACGTAATCATATTTTGCTCACCAGCCATACTTGGCTCATAAGTCATACTTGACTAACTCACCAAAGTCACCATACTTGGCTCACCAGCCATATTTGGATAACCAGCGATACTTGGCTAACCAACCATACTTGGTTCACCAGTCATACTTGGATGACCATTGTGACCAACCATATCTGGCTCACTAACTATATATTTGGCTGGCCAACCATACCTGGCTCACTAACTATACTTGGCTCACCAGACATACTTGGCTAATCAACCATACCGCACGTGGCTAAACAAAGTTCTGCATTCAACCCACCATCCAGACCCACAATCCAACAGATAAAGTTCTTACGTCGTCATTGGAAAGACGGAAGCGTCTCCGCATGGAGCGTTGCTGATGTACAGATGGATGGAAACGGTTTCCTTCAGCCGAAACTTGTCGCCGCTTTCGTTGATCGTGAAGATCGATTCGTCTGATGATCGGTTTTGTCGCAAAGCATCGGCCGCCAGCGTCAGTTGCTTCACAAACCATCTGCAAATTATAAGACATGTATAGGATGATAGGAATATTCTTTAATTGAAAATGTTTTGCAAGAGACCTGTGCTACATAAATATATAGATGCAATACAATCAACAATACAGCCAATCAAAAGTCAAATGTTTAAAAATGACCCGCCTTAAAATGACCTGTTTTAGAATGACCTATCTTAAAATAACCTAAACATAATTATCTGAAAATGACCTATCAAATATCTGGACATGTCCTCCGTGATCTTTTCTCACCAGATCAGGTAACTGGAAAAGTACTCCCCTCGGCCTCACTCACATAATCCAGAGATACCACGCTGTGATTCACTGACTTGTAAATAATTCTTCACGACAGCAAAGTTCAAAATTCTGCATATATATTCATTATCACCACAACCATCATTATATAAATCGTCATCATCATCATCATCACTACAACTACCAGTCACCTTACCACAAACACCCACATCCGCACCATCATAGAGATTTCGAGTAAAAATTGTGAGCAGATGAGCTTACTTGACGAGCGCTCTTCTCGCAAGAACCTCCGCATGACAGTCGACGACAACTTTTCCATCGGTTCTCAACTCCAAACCCTTTGGACAACCATTGCCTGTCGCCAAGGCAACCACTCGCCCTTTGTCCACTGGTGCTACAAGTCATATTCATCAAGTCTACATGGGAACATTTCAAAAATACTTATCTTTCAATATATATTTATCTTTTAATCTATCTTTTAATTCATTAGAATTCAACTGATTTTTATGGCTTTCGTGTATGTAAAAAATGTTTGTAATATTATTAACAACTTAGTTGCATCACAAGACACCTTTCCTAAAAACCCTGAAGACAAGACCTGACCCTCCAAACCCCAATAAAAAATTTCCTGCTTCAAATCGAAATTTTTCATAAATCCCAAGGATCATTGGTGTCTTGGTTAAAAAAGAAAAATTTATGATAAAAATAAAAATACTTAAATTGCGATCAGTTAAATAAAATTTAACAACTGCCCAGACAACGAAAACGTTGCTTAAAAAGCGAACGTCACTAACATGTCATGACGATGAAGGCGGCGAGAACGTTGCAGTTGGAGAAATTCACGGCATATCTTCTCTGCAGCGCGACCAGCTTTGCTTTCGCCAGGGCGGCCATGTTGTCGAAATGAGTTTGTTCATTCGCTGGTGCCATCTAAAATGCAATACAATTGTACAGCTTACTATAACCACGATTGAGTGGCCGACTACTAAGTGGTCCTCTGAGTGTGTCTTATGAATAGCGCCTGTCACAAACTCAAAGACATGTCTTTGTTAGTAGCATCTTAGCACTTAGTCGGTACTTAGGCTAAGACACCGTCATAGATACCGTCCCAGATGCTTAACATGACAATTTTAATTTTGACATTTCTTCTTAAATGCTCAAGATGACAAGTTTAACAACATTTAAAAGTGATAAAAAATCGCAAAAGATGGATACAACAGACTCACCTCCGCCATCAGCTTCCTAAGAGCCTCGTCACACGCTCGAGTCTTAGCATCCTTCTTGCTCGTTGCATATGCGAGCGCTACCACCTGATTCTTAATCCTGATCTCACACTCAAACCTACAATCGCAAACAAACATTTATCTATCTATTATGAACCGCATTCTGATACGTGTGCAGAAAACTGGGCAAACGAATGAAAGAATACAGGAACAAACAAAATAACGAGAATTCAAGCACGAATTAAGTTTACAAAACGAATATAGAACAAATGATGAATCAAAGAATGAACTAAATAAATAAAATGATTCAAACCAATGAACGAATGGAACAGAGCTGGAACAGTTTAAATGCAATGAATAATGGAATGAATGGAACAAGTCCGGGCAACGAGTGGAACACATGAACAAAAGAAATTAACAAATGGAACAACTGAATGGAACAACTGAATCAACGAAATAAAAGACCGCACAAACAAACAAGGCAACAAAAGAGAATCGCCGAACGAACGACGAATGAATAACAATAATAATAATAACAACAATAATAATAATAATTTAATAATAATATTATTAATAATAATCAATAGCGCGGGTAGGGAGTTTTTGTTGGAGTTGGGCCGCCGTGTTGCCGCTGTTTCCGGCGATCCAAGGGAGATTGCCTACCTCTTACAGAGGATTTCCATTTGCACACAGCGTTTCAACGCCGTTGCTTTTAGAGGCACCTTTGCACCACACCCCGGGGACGATAGCAATGCACTTTATGCTTGAACACAATCTTTTCTGTTTTTAGTTTTATTTTCGGCTTGAGTGTTTTTTCAATAAATGATGAAGTTATAATAATAATAATAGTAATTACCCATTATCAGTTCTCTCGTCGCTGATCGTAATGGTGGAAGTGAGACCTCGTTTCGCACAGAACTCATTGAACATCGACGGTGGACTGTCCTGACTTCCAAACGTCATCGGCTGCTTCAACTCAAATGCAAAATTCCCACCACCTCCTCCTCCTCCTACGGCCGCTTCCGCACCTCCATTATTTGACGCCTGTACGTCAGACGCTGAAAAAAAAATTGCTCGTTAATTAATTATATTAATCAAGTGCTATAGCACATCGATAAGTCTTGAAGAAACTTGCAATCGCACCATCTTAGAGAGTTGTATCTTTGTGATCTCATCCGCCTGCCGGATTAATCCGCTTGTTAATATTATAACAAACATTTTTGACATACACAAAAAGCCAGAAAGATCAGTTGGCTGAATATTAAAACTTGTAATGAATTAAAAGATAAATATTTGCAAAATGTTCCATGCTGCTATATAACTTTGATGAATAATTTTCAACATCCTCTCTTCGTCCACTACGCTCATCATGTGATAGATACGGTCTCCTTGTACGACAAGCAGAGACTGCTTTGGCCAAAGTACAAACTTTTGCCTTCATTGGTTCTGCTCTTTGGAATCAGCTGTCCGTTGGCATGCTCTTTGCTACTAACTCGTACCTGAAGCAGCACATCTCTCCGCTGTCTCAAAACCATTTTCTTTGAGTCTTTCGTACTGGCAGCGCCTCTTATCTTATCTGACAATTTATAAAGCACTTCTCGCAGCAAGAGCCTTTCAGAAGCGCTCCCAGTGCGCTCAACCCCAAGAAAAAAGGCAAGTTTTTAGACGAGAGAAAGACGAGGATACACTACCAGAAAGGATGGCAGAGCGAACTGATGGAGAAAGCCGATTCCATAGGGAGGGACCAATGCAGGCAAATGATCTGGATTGGGCCATGGCATGGCGGTCCTGACTAGGGGGACAAAAAGGTCAAGCCGATCAGAGGACCTCTGATTGGTGTGCACAGAAAGACGTGTCTTATAAATCTATACATACAATACACTACTTGTAAGTCATCCCTTTTTTTGGCCAAGGTCACATATGGTAAATGTCCCAGGCCACGCACGCACAGCACATTTTCCCCACCTAACACATACAGTCCATGTACAGGCATTGAACTGAGCTCACCTGTTATGATGCTAAACCCGTCCCTCAGAATGCTGTCGAATGCATTTCTCGCGGCCTCCGTCTTTGCATCTTTCTTCTTTCGCGCCTTGCCCTGTGGAAATCTCTTGCCTTCGATGACGCACGTGTAACCAAACATTCCGAAGCTACTCATGCTCGTGTCCTCCACGGCCGTCTCCTTTATCGATCCGTCGAGCTTCAGCTTCTTCAGAAACTCCTCAATCGCACTCACCTAAAGAAGTTGACAAGGAACGTTTTACAGTGTATCAAAACTATTTTACTGTGTAATTAAACTATTTTACTGTGTAATTAAACTATTTTACTGTGTAATTAAACTATTTTACTGTGTAATTAAACTATTTTACTGTGTAATTAAACTATTTTACTGTGTAATTAAACTATTTTACTGTGTAATTAAACTATTTTACTGTGTAATTAAACTATTTTACTGTGTAATTAAACTATTTTACTGTGTAATTAAACTATTTTACTGTGTAATTAAACTATTTTACTGTGTAATTAAACTATTTTACTGTGTAACTAAACTCCTTTACTATTTAATGAAACTATTTTATCGTTTAATCAAACTGTCTTACTGTGTAACTAAACTGTTTAACTGTAGACACTTCTGATACAGTACATCCATAGCATAACAACACACAGACACACATATCCACGTACGCACGCGTACACACACACATTCAAGACCCAGCATCACAAAACAAGACGTTCTGAATTAATCCGATACACACCAGGTTGGCATTAAGCAACAACCATCGATACAACTCAACCCGACATTTTCCGGACAATTTTTCTGCCACACAACACTGCATCTAAAATTCATGAATCATGTTGCACAAGTCGTAATAGAAACCGATTCCAAAGCATTTACAAAAACACTACAATCACAGCAACGGGAACATAAAAACACTACATATGAACGAACCGGATTCTTTGTTCCGCCCCTGTACTGTCGGATGAGATCGTCCGGAATCTCAATGCGGTTGACAGCCTTCGTTAGTTTCTCTGGAAGCACCGGAAAATTCTGTCCAGGCACGTGGAAACCGGGAATGAAACTCGCCCGCAGCTTATCGTATTCCTGAATCGCAACAAACAGACGAATCTTTCAAGTACAGCTTCCTACTCGTTCTTATTTGATGCGATTGATTGCATTTTAGGTGACCCACTTAGCAATGTTTGAGGTGAGCGGTGGGTTGGTTGCAAACATTAACATCGTGGGCCATTAGAGACATTTCTCGCTGGAAGACACTTTAAGATATTTCATCGAGTCATTTTAAAGACATATCTTTTGATTTTTTTTCAATGTTGACATATATTTTGTTTTTTATTTAAGTTCGCTTCTCATTTAAAGACATAGCTCTCCAGTGTCATTTCAAGTCATGATCTTTCCTTTGTAATTTTGATACATATCTCTCCTAAGTTGTAATTTTAAGACAGGTCTCTTTCATGTCATTTTAAGGCCTATCTCTCCTTTGACATTTTAAGACATATCTCTTTCTTTGTCATTGGCAAGGGGTACCCATGGAACCAGAGAAAATGAAATTCACAAACCTCTATCTCGCGCAGCGGCTGA
>OX243819.1:38773045-38793045 GCA_945859605.1 Lumbricus rubellus
TTTTAATTGTAAATGCTAAAAATAGTTTCAGTTTAATGACGCACTGACACACAAAGCTCATTAACGTCCTCCTCCTTCTTTGTCAAGGCTTGGGACTGGCACTGCCAGAGTACAAACAGTGGCCTAGTGCACTGCACTCTTTAAACTAAGGCATAATCAGGTCAGCATCCTGAAAACACAGCCTATGATGGATAAGTAGTACTTTAAAAAAGTCCAACTTAAGTTGAGAATGAATGAGAGCTTTACCGTATTTAACTGACTAGGGCATGATTTTAATATCTAGGTCCAGAAATTCGAATTGGTCGCTGATCTATAGTTAATATAGATTTTACCTGATCTGGTGAAGAGGCTTTTAATATTCTTTAATATTTATGGTAAATGCATGTAGTAATCAGATTGCTGTAGTTATTTTGCCTTAACAATGAAATAATAATATTTATAATATTATTGATGGTTATATTATTGAGATAATATTTTTTAATCGTCTTTGCTTAAGAATAATATTTATGTTAATGCTTATGGTAGACACGATAATGATCAGCATGTCTTAACCCTTTGGACCCGACGGGCCGGTTTTCCGGCCCGTTATCCATAGAGTTACAGGAGCTCCAGGTTCAAAGGGTTAATAAGAAAATTATTATATTTATGCTATTGTTGATTATAACCGCCTTGCTTTAGCAATATTTAATAATATTATCGTTAATATTTATGGTATATGCAATGTTAATCGGCCTGACCTAAATATTTATGAAAATCATAATATTTATGCTATTGCCTCTTAATCATAATTCAATGACTTACCTGACACTGAGCACTGCCATCTGTTGTCTTCAGAATTCATTGTCTGGCGCTGGGTGTCACCAGCCACCGACGTCGCAAAGGTCTGGCAGGGTCAGGCGTTCGGTGAGCACGGCAACAAGATCCAGAACTACGCGCCGCTCACGACCTGCCTCAAGATCCGCAACATGTTCGACGCCGACATCGAGTACGGCGACGACTGGCACGTCTCCATCGAAGACGCGATCCTCGAGAAGTGCGGACCGAGCCACGGCGTCCTTCACATAGCCGTCGACCAGTCGTCTCGAGACGGCTGCGTCTACGTCCGATGCCGGGACCTCGAGTCCGTCGGCCGCGCCTTCAAGGCTCTGCACGGCTGGTGGTTCGACGGGAAACTCGTCACCGTCAAGTACCTTCGCGAGCAGCGGTACTTCGAGCGTTTTCCGGAGGCCGTTGAGGTAGTCGATCCCGTTAAGCCGTCGAACTCGAGCCAGTCGTCTCTGTCGCTGCCGTTTCACTCGTCGATCATGGAGAACTCGTGAGCGCCCGGCCGGGCTCGGGTTTTTCCCAGCCGCTGTAGATGACTCTGGAATCGGGGGCAACGCTTTTTTCGGTTCGGAACGAGCTTTTCTGACGGTGTAACTCGCGTTGTTGGCTTTGCAAAATTCATGTTTTCCTCCTCTCACAGCGGACGGACGGGGCTTCTGTCGTGCTTATGTTTTCGTTGTGACCTACCGGGCTGTGTCTCGTGGAGAATGTTTCGACCTACGTCGTGTGAGTATGACCTGTAGACTGGTGCACGGCTCATCGTGATGGAATGAATACCTGTTTGTTGGTTTTCTCTTTGGGAAGACAAATTTTGGTTCAGACTTCTGACATGAACTGTGTCACAACAAGATGAGCAGCTTAGCACAAAGCTGTCGCTTATTCATTCGGCCTTACTGTAGTCGTCGCCAACGAAGATATGTTGTGTCCACAGCAGTGCGGTCTGAAACCTGCATCGACAGTTTATTGTCTGCTTTCGAGAGGTTCAACCCTTGGAACTTTACACTGCCGTTGAATGTTCCATGCAGCCTGAAACTCTCCATGCTGTGATCAGACTTCCCCATTTCTTTCCCCTGCAATCTATCGTTTTAGCATTCTGCGTTAATCACCGTTGCATGGTTTTAGTGCTTGTCGAATAAAAGTTGGATTGACGAAACGAATTCTTGCTGAATAGAAGTCGGATTGATGAAGATAATTTTTTTGAATAATGATATAAAGCTTCTTGGTTAAATCATAGAACTGGCTGGATGAAAAATAACTTATTTAAATAGGTGTTAGATTTTTTGCTTAATTAGAAGTGGGATTGATGGAATCTGGATGAATAAAGATTATATAATTTGCTAAGATGGAAGTCATATTGATAAAAAAAAATTGTTATACTTTGGGCAAATAAATTGGAATGCTAATACGATGGATGACCCCTTGACCCCCTCCTGACCTCTCCTATTAATAACCAGCCTGGTTCTGTCCATGGCTGCTGGTGCTAGGTTGTGCAGGCCAGCATCCTCCGTCTTGTGGCAGCTTAACTATCGAACGAACGACAGTGGATTGATGGGCATTGAAAATCTACCCCAGGACAATTGTGACAGTTGAGTATAAAGGTTACGATGCAGTTGTGTAAACGCTGAAAAGCGTTACGCTCTTCGATTGATGTTTCTCGCTTTTGTTTCTAATTGACTTGAGTTCTTGCTTAACAGCCGTTTCACGTGTTTTTTTTTGTTTCCTGAGAGGACAGTGAATTTGTTGGCAGAATTTTGTAAATGCATGAGACGCTAACTGTAACCGGATAATTATTTCAACGTCGCTGTTTTAATTGAGACGCTGTGGTGGGTGTGTGTTTTGACGAGTCAACGTGGTACGGTGGCTGATCGGG
The DNA here is from genome assembly GCA_945859605.1 of Lumbricus rubellus. Lineage (NCBI taxonomy): Eukaryota > Metazoa > Annelida > Clitellata > Crassiclitellata > Lumbricidae > Lumbricus > Lumbricus rubellus. Next base: position 38,775,741 of record OX243819.1, read on the forward strand.
TACGGGCACTTTGCCTTGTGATGCGTGGACTTGGGTTCAAGCCTCCTTCCATGAGAGTGGCTTTGAGATCGACAGTGCTGACTAATAATATGTAACAATTGTAATCGTAATGATTGTAATCATAATAATTGTAATCGTAATTGTGTTCATAAGCTGAACTGATTTTCGACTGTTTCCTGGACTTATCCTGGCTGTAATCAACCTGTTTTGTTGTATGGTGGGGATGGATTTCTTGTGAAGAAGGTGTGATATGTGCGTGGGAATTTATTTAGAGTCTTTTAGGAGAAAACCTCTATGACACATAATGACAGTGCTGTTCGACCTGCCACCTGATTTTAAGTGGCCTGCCTAAGCTAGTGACTTTCTGCAAATTTTGTGAAACTGGAATAAAGACAAAGCAGAGACCTGCATGCATAGCCATTAGTGTGTAACTTGGCGCATAATTTGACAATGCGAACCCAAAATCCTGTTTCCACAGTGCATTCATTATGATTTTTCCACAGTAAATTTTAGTACTATAATTAATTATTTTCAATAAATTTTATTCGTTGCATTTTTATAGTTTATCGGTGTGGCTCTCGGCTTCAAGTAAAAGTTTTTCGGTGGCCAACAGAGTCAATTTAACGCTTGTACAGACAGCTCACTTCTCTACGATGATGACAGTGCGATCATTGATATCAGTTAATGTTTATATAGTATTGCCAATGTTGCATTAAACTTTTGTATCTTTAAAGGCTTGTGAACTTGATAACGATGTCGCCACTTGACGCTAAGAACTGTGAGGTATTGTGCCTGTCGTCGTCGAAGGAGTAGGAAGGACCTTTGCCAATTAATAACTTGTCTGAGTATTTTTAAATAGGAAGCCAATTGCCAGGCTTCTGGAATGTAGTGTTTTGTAGAAATATTGGTTGTTTTGTTGAAGCAGTATCCCGTCGAAGGCACGGCTTCCTTTGAACGTTGAATGTCGAACCAACACTAGCGCTTGGTTTGTTTACTGCGGATAAGTTAACTGTGCACGACGACACGTTTGTCTGTACAGAAGGCATTAATAATAAATGTGGAATTTGTAATTTTGACGTGATTTACGATGTTACGTATACTCGAATTGAAGACTGCAGTTGATTATTTTAGAGTGACTGTCGGTTTGTTCTTGTTGTGAGTCAGTTGCTGCATTGGGTCAGTTAAGAAATCCGTCACGTAGTATTTGCTTGTATAAATATTTGCCTAAGGGCAGAACGCTAAAGAAGAAGTATTTGCTTGACACTTCAGTGATGAGGTGCTTTTATTTCGCAGTCGGTTTTAGAACACTCGTGTCATTACAGTGGTAACTGATATCAAATGATGAGTTGTCCTTATGAGGGGATTCTTCATTGAAAAACGAAGCGTTGCGGTTACCCATAATTGTGGCGCCGAGGCTCGAAACCCATTGCATGTTGCTTCCTATATATTGCGCTAGAAGCTGAAATGGGCATTGCATGTAAAAATAAGGAATATTCTTAAATTCGGCAGCTGCCCCTGTTTTTGCCATAATTTGCAAAGTGGTAACCCGATTTTAATGTTGTTTGCTTAATTTGAAATACAGAATGTAACCGTTTATTGCTGATCAAAATTGCAGACTTTCCAGGTTACAGTTGACGAGGACTATGGTGACGTGAATATCCTCAATTTTTTAAAGTAAATTTTCTCACTCGATATTAATAAAAGAATTAAACCAGTATAAATTATGTTAGAAAAAAGATGTCTTCAATGAAGGGCTTTTAAAATAAATTTTAGAACTGCACATCCCCTTCTTTCCTTCCCATCTTTCATGGTAAATTACTCCCAATCAGATGAAAATGACCCTTTTTACTATTTTTAACTGCACAGAAGTGCTTCTACAACTGCACAAATTCATTTAGAACTGTACACTTTGTGTCGAACTGCACGCTAATAAAACCTGCTTCAGTCTGCTAAGTATTTACAAGCAGATTAAATTTTGTAGAATGTGGCTGAATAAAAGGGCAGGAAACTGACATGGGATGGTTGTTAGGAGCCCATATGTCACAGTGTTTGTTTCCAGTGGGGGACATACATATCTGAAATTTGGTTAGTCCAGTAGTCAGTACAGTACAGCCTGTGCCTTAAACACCAATCTTCATCAAAATGGAATTTCACTTTTCGCTGGGTACTGCAGTGTTCAAGTTGCCAACCGTAGCACAGTTGTCCATGCAGGATCAATAGGGGGGGGGGGGAGATGGGAGGGGTAATTAGTCGAGGTTCCAGGGCTTCACTGGACTGTATATGCCTGCATGTACAAAGGGAATGGCAGAGGGTAATGCCATACGGGGACAAGGGGAAGGACCAGAGTGGATCGCTTTGGATGACCCCTAGTGGTGCTATGTGTGTGTTTATGTATGTATGTGTGTATGTATGTGTGTATGTATGTTGTGTGTATGTACATTTGTGTGTGATATGTGCATTTATGCATATGTATGTATGTATGTATTCATGTAGAAAAGCATGTATGCAGATATGCATGTTATGTGGGTATGCATGCAAGTATGTGTGGTTGTATGTGTCTGAATTCTTGTATAGCTTGTTTTGGAATGCAGTATACTATGCTTTAGTAGCTGATAAATTCATGGTGAGATGTCAACATTGTCTTCATTTTGCTACGGCTGTCAAGTAAGAAATTTCTTGTTTAAAGTGCAAACTTCATAGATTATGGATTGCATAATAAATTGATTTATTTTGTCTTTGTTTGACCAAAATTGATTTAAAAGTTCTTTAGAAAGCAAAAATTTCTGTGGAATATAATTTTTGTGAGGTTTGCCTTTCATTGAAGTTTTAATCGAGGAATTCAGTTTCTCCAGAGTGAATCCTTTGAGATAAATTTTCCTGGAGTCAATGTATAGCTGTGGGTCAGACCGGTTTCGAAATTTAACGTGTAAGGAACCAGTAATAATGAACAACAAAATGTGCATTGTGCTGTTATGCCACTGCTACCAGCAATCGATCAGGCTGCTAGTAGCACTCATTGACTGGCAGTGCTACTAACAATCAGTCATTAGCTAGTGGCATGTTGCTGTCGCCATTCAGTCACATTACTAGTAGCATTGCTATTTCTACTAGTAGCTGGTCAGGTTTCTGTTTGCATTGGTGCTGGCTGCTATTAACAGCATTATTAGTTGATAATGCGTCAGAGGTAAAATTAATGTGGAATTGCAAGTTTATTAATTTCTGTTTTTGACAACTGGAACCAAATTCACAGTTTTCTGACACGTTTGCCATAGTGACAGTCAAGTGCTAACACTTCTCTGCTATAGGTGTGAGCTGTCGGTTAAGTGCTGGTACTCGGTACTGATGCTTTGGTGGAAGTTGTATACTGGCAGAAATTTGCTGACAGTTTGGTTCTGGCAGCTGATTGCTAATGAACTTCTGTGCTGTCAATGCTGTTCTTGTGACTTAGTGCTGACACTGTACTGACACTGTGTGCTTTGCCGACTTTGTGCTAATAATTCTGTACTTACAGTTGATTAGGCTGTGGCAGTTTGTGCTGACACTGCCAACGTTTATTGACATGTGCACATTGTGTGCAGACAATTCAGTTTGGCTTGACAGTGCCTCTGGAAGGATATGCTACGGTAGCTACATAAATTTCTTGTTACGTTACATGTTTTTTGAGCTATTGACCAACATTTGAAGATGGTCTGACGTTGCTGGAACAAGGCTTTATATATACAGGGTGGGCCAATAGAAATGCAACAACATTGACGCCTTATAACTTAAACAATTTTTATCCGAACATCGTGATCAATATACTAAATTGAAGGTAATTATCCATTCTACTACTGTGTCAAATCTTGCGCTGATATACGGCACCGTTTAAATAAAAATTTTGGTGCGGCGCACACCTCTCAATTTTGAATGTAAATAATGAACATCATGGCGCCGCTCACGGGACAGGATAGAATTTTAATCAGAATCTTAAGAGTAGAAAAAGAATAGAATGCACATCAGATGTTGATAGAATTCCCTTATAGAAAATGGAATAAATATGCTCTACAAGTCTACATTGATTGATTAAATAAATTGATGCCACGGGAACGTCTAACAGCCGCAACTGTGGTCGCAAACGTTCTCCCGCCGGTGCATCGTTCACGTCATACGGTTGCCTATCTGAACGCTAACATACCAGAGTTTATTGAACCGGAGAACTGGCCACCGAACAATCCGAATTAAAACCCGGTTGACTATTCGATCTGAGGTTGTCTTCAGCAACTGGTCTATCGTGAACCGATACATGACGTTGAACATTAATTTTGAAAAAATTGATTGTTTACTGCCGGGCTGAAATAACCCGAGCACTGGTGGCCTCAGCCATTGATCAGTGGTCGTCTCGTGTCCATGCCGTCATTAAAGCACGTGGTGGACATATTGAATATTTGACTTATGATCAATTCACTCAAGATATGAATTGTTATTAATTGTTAGAACTAGTGATTGTTTCGAATTGAGTCATTGACATTATTCAGATTAAGACTTTTGGTTTTTTCTTGCAGTTTCATGGCAAAAAAGGGACACCGATCATTAATAGCATTATCTCAAAAAGTCGTAATAGTATCTCTTAGATATTTTGCAGAATGATAAAATGAATAATTATGTTCAATCTGATATATAGGCCAAAACGCTCAGATGAAAATTGTTCAAGTTATAAAGCGTCAAAGTTGTTGCATTTCTATTGGCCCACCCTGTATTATAATTATAATTGGTTGGAACGGAGCTTTATGTAATTCGTTGAAAGATAGTTACAACAGATTGTCTTGTGTTTGGTTCTGTGGGGGTATAATTTTAATTAGCAACTTCTATTGAGTTGGTGAGGCGCTCTGAACGAGGCAATCATCCGATCGAAATCCAGAATGGTGTCTGATTGATTGTCTTATGGTTAGGATGCTGTACTGTCATTCGATACGTTGGGATTCAATTTTTTCTAAAGTTATGCTCAGGGCTGTGCCCCCCAACAAACGCAGCTCAAAAGCAGCTACAGTGAGCAATTTTTATTTTTTCTCCATTATTATAGTGGCCCCTCAAGCTTTCTACCCAGAGGCGCTCCCGACTACAGTGCGGACACTGCATCAGATTTTTATATTTTTTAGGAGCACTTGTATGGCGTCCCTTCAAGACTATCTGCTCGGAAGCACTCCCGACCCGACCTTGGCTAAATAGAACAATCTTAAGGCTAGAGAAGAACGTGGTTGAGTGATCTCTGGGCAATAGGCGAAGTGCCATAGGATCATCAAGCCCATTCCATGTTGCAGGGCCAGCGACATAGGAAGCTTGACGTTGCCTTTTGGAGGTTAGTGAGGGACAGGAAACTCAGCCTGAACAGATCAACAAGGGGATCCTTTTGCCGTTTAGTGACGTTTCTGCTGTAACTTGCGTTCAGATCTAATCTGGAGGCATTACTGTCTCGGTCTGTTCTCCTAGGACTTATTTTCGAGTGGTTCTTTGCACTGGTAGCGCTTCCGTTCTAAGGTACAGCAGGCCTACTGCGAGACGTGCTGTGTAAGTCCGTATATGGAGTAAAATACAGGATGTCCAGTGCTTAATCTAGACGTCGGGGGGGGGGGCATTCTCTAAAGAAATCGAGAGGTGTTTTACGCATGTATAGTCTATAGGCCTACACTACATTCCCCCCCACGCTCCTAAAAAAATGAATATGCAACATTCCCCCTCTTCCAGAAAAATTCGACAGGTGTGTACATTTGAAGTATTCGACTGTGAAACATTGAAGTTGTAAATAAAAAGGTCATCAAAATAAAAAGCATAGGTCGAACTGATAGAATTGCAAGAATTGAAATTTTTACGAAAAGACAAAAGGTCATCAGAAAATTTTGGTGAAAGGGTGTAGTCGGCAGGCCTATCTACCACCACCACCACCACCACCACCACCACCACCACCACCACCACCACCACCACCACCACCACCACCACCATACCTGGATAAAAGAGGATAGCGACCGCAGAGGTTCTGGTAAAATTGGGAGATAGGCTAGCAGGCCTATTTGAATGTCGGAAATTTCTTTATCTCGCTAAAATTGAAACATATACACGAAACAAGGCCTGTTTATGCCATCTGGAAGTGAAAACTATTCGAAAGAATTCCTGTCAAGGATCATGATGCCATAATATTGAACATGATACCGGTATTGTAAAACTCAAGAAACACTATCTCGTTAGACACCTTTGAAATGCATATAATCTACATAAGCGGTTCCCAACCCGTGGCCCGCGGGCCAAAAGTGGCCCGCCAGGCCTAAAAAATGGCCCGCCAGGCCTCAAAACTGGCCCTCATCTCTCGAAGAATAAACAAAAATGTATGAAAAATTGACAATTTTGTCAGGATGGAACACAATTATTTTCTATTACAAATTATTTTATTTTGACGTCTATAGATAACATCAAACATTCTATTTTGAATCAATTATAACAATTTTATATGCTTTTAGTTAAGTAAATTTTAGCATTGTGGCCCCTAATGTCCTTTAACTAAGAAAAAGTGGCCCGTAAGTCCTCCAACTTAGAATAAGTGGCCCTAAGGTCCAAAAAGGTTGGGAACCACTGATATTCTACATTATACAAAACGCAACAGACCAAAACACAGAGTCTCTCTCCGGTATTCCTAGGCATAGCCTACAATCCCTACATCATAAAAATAGCTTGAAATTCACAAACTCGACAACATCATTACGCCATTGCATGACGAATGCACGTCCGTGCCCAAGTGCCACACAGACCCAGTCCAGCACATGAAATGGGGTCTAGGGTGACGCAAATGCTCCACCTTCTTAGTGTTGTGTATTGCAAGCAGTCTAACAGAAGTTAGTAGGCCTAATATTCAGATTTATGTCTTCTGTAATTTGCGTTCTTTTGAATTATTTCAATTGCATAAAATGTGCACTGTAACCGATTGTTGAATACAGGAATTATGGTAAGATCGACGTTTATTTACATCCGAGAAACAGCTAGGCCTAGCATGCTTGCTCATGGGCGGAGTTTAGTTTCAGTTCTTGGCAGGGTGAGAATTGCCGGGGGGTTTGTGGGGGGTTCAACCCCCCAGTCATTTTTAGAGCCCCATGTTAAAGTATGTTTTTCATACCCCAATTTCAAGTTTATCATAGGCCAACCCCCCAGTTATTTTTCCACAATTCTCATACTGGTTCTTGAAGGGGCTAAAATACCTGCATGGGTTTCGGGACGCGGAAACTTAGTCAAAATCCAAAAGAGCGGCGCCGACAATGTCAATATTTTCCCGTGCAAAAAAACTGATAACCTTTTTTAGTCCTTCGGTTCGAAATCTCTTGAAAAATATGTCATGTCATGTCATGTCATGTCGCCATCGTCGCATCGCGACGGTTGGCTACATGAATGGACCTTTAATGCCCAGAGTCTTCTGTTCCTTGTCGCGCTCATTAAGTCAGAGCCTACAAGTCCTGTCCAGTTCAGGACGTTGTCGATCCAAGATATCCTCGGCCTTCCTCGTCCTCGGTTCCCCTCCACAAAACCCGTCATGATGCTGCTTTCGATGCTACCGTTTTGTTGTCTCATGATATGACCAAAATATCGAAGTTTCCGAATTTTGGTGTGGGCCAATAGTTCTCTTGTGGCTCCCGCTGACACATAGGGGAAGGTTGCCAAAGATGGACCAGCGCCAAAGATGGACCACCCTGTGATTGGCCAGAAGGAATGAAACTGGATTGTCATGTGATGTTGTCGGATCTAGTAGGACACAAGATAGCTTGAATGAAATAATTAGACATCCGCTACAGAGAAAAACCATCGAGAAAACAGACAAAACGTTAATTGACACTGCTTGATCTAATAATAGATTTGGGGTAAAATTAACATAAAATCGGGGCTGAACCTGCTGGAAAGTTTGGAATTGGCTTATAAAATAAGGTTTTCAATTCTGTACAGGATACCCTACTAGAAAATCCGATATCACAACTGTTTTAAAGGTATCATGAGTTGGAAGTGGGTGTGTGCAAGTTGCCTAAGATGAAACACGTGTGGTCCATGTTAGGCGACTAGGAAAATATGCATGAAAACCGTCCATTCATCATTGATGCTCATTATTACTAATGCAATTAACTGCTATAAAATCCTACTAAGCTAGCATTTATAATTTATTAAAGATAGTTATATTGACACTGTTGAACTGTGAGAAAAATGTAAAAATTATTTGTTTAAATTTAAAATTTAAAATTTTTAATTTTTTTAAAATAATAAAATAAAAATAAAAATATTTTCTTCGTAATATTATTTATTTAAAAATTGCATGACATGCACCGTTTAATATAAGTTCATTTTAGAAGAAATGGTTGATGAATTAAAGCTGTTTGTCTCCATTTAACATTACATTTTTGCATGGTCCATCTTTGGCGCCCATGGTCCATCTTTGGCGACCCTGCACCTTTTTTAATTTTTAATATTTTTTTCATTCAAATTATTTAAATGAAAATTTTATTGCATCCACTGGTGTATCAATACCTAATCTATGTAACGACCGTGTTGCATAATCATTTTCTCATAATTTGTGGCAAAAACTGACGGTCATCTTTAAGGGGTCCATCTTTGGCAACCTTCCCCTACACCTGTTCATTGGTCATCATTTTAGTCCATGGAATTCTCAGCAGCTTTCTGATACACTTGTTCTCAAATGCTTGAATTCGCTTTTCTTCATCCTTTTTCAGAGTCCATGCTTCACATCCATACGTCGCTACTGGCCACACCAAAGCCTTCATCAACCGCAATTTGGTGACGATGCTGATTGATTTATTCTTCCAAATTTTCGTCAATTTGGTCATGATGATCATTCCCATGGCTAGTCTTGATTTAACTTCATTCACACAATTCCCATCTTTTGATATCCTACTCCCTAAATATACAAAGGAATCCACTTGTTCTAGTCTTCCCGTACCCACCACCGTTTTGAGCACCTCCTCAGTAGTCGTCATAACTTTCGTCTTAGTTACGTTGATTGACATTCCATATTCTTCTGCAGCACTTGCGACTTGTTTCACGAGTTCTTGTAGTTCTTCTGGTGTTGTGGCCAGTAGGACAATATCGTCAGCATATCTCAGGTTATTGATGGTTCTTCCGCCAATCCTGAATCCACCGGCGAAACCTGTTAGTGCCTTTCGCATAATTTGCTCTGCTAAAATGTTAAACAGACATGGGGAGAGGTTGCAGCCCTGTCGAACACCTTTTCTAACCTTGAACCATGCTGAAGTGTGGTCGTTTGTTCTTACATTTGCCTGTTGTTGTCTGTACAAATTTCTTAGCAGTTGGACTAGATGAGGTGGAAAGCCCATTTCAAGCATGGTTAGCCATAGCTGATCGTGTCGGACCCTATATCAAAGGCCTTAGTAAAGTCAATGAAACAAAAGTAGAGTGGTTGATTTCTTTCTCTTGCTTTCTCTATTATAATCCTGAGGTTCACAATCTGGTCTCTTGTACCTCTTTTAGGTCTGAAGCCCGCTTGTTCCTGTGCAATCTCCATTTCGAGCTTGTTTTGCATGCGGTCTAGCATAACGCGCAGCAAAATTTTGCTTGCGTGCGAGACCAGTGCAATGGTTCTGTAATTGTCACACTGGAGCGGGTCACCCTTCTTGGGAAGTGGGATGAATGTTGATTGAGTCCATTCTTCCGGCCATACTCCGGTCTTCCACACTTCCGTACATATATCATGCAGTTTGGTCACTGTCATTTCTCCTCCAAACCTCAGTAATTCAGCTGCCACGTCATCGGGACCTGGTGCCTTTCGTGACGCCGACTTCATTACTGCGCGCCTGATCTCTTCCTTCAGCGGTGGCGGTTCCCTTTCCTGGATGTCAATCTCTACGTGTTCATCTTCTTCGATGTATAGTTCCTCGCAGTATTCTTTCCATCTCTGATTCACTCTCTCTGGTTCGACAATTTTCTTGAAAAATATTGGTGACTAATATAAGATTTTCTTAAATTTCGTTCAATCGTAAAATTCAAACGATGGCTGTGTTACGCCACAGGAAATGACAGAACAATTCAAAATATTATTACTCGTCATCAATTTTCTGTGCAGTCAAAAAGTCGTTACACCTTGAATACGCTTGGCAATACGGTGTTCTCGCAAGACACCTTTTACACACCTTTGAAACAGATAAAATTTACGATATTAATACGCAATTGACAAAAATAATGATCATTTATGTTCAAGAAATCTGAATTCCTCATCTTTAAGATGGCTGTAAGACCTGAATCATATCAAAAGTCGCATTATATATATATATATATATATATATAATGCAACTTTTGATATGATTCATATATATATATATATATAAGATTATATAATTAAATGTATATATTGCATTCCAGTATAGTTGAGTGTATAGTTGAGTAGGCTATATACATATAGTTGAGTATATAGTTGAGAATATATTTAGTTGAGTATAATATAGGCCTAATATAATATTATATGCAATATATATAGCATTATATATATATATATATATATTTATATATATATATATATACACACACTCAACTCCTGGATTGCGACGCTCATAAACTCTGTAACACATGGAGACATACAGAAAGAAAGACAGAACGACAGACAAACAAACACGTAGACAACCAGACAGCCACACAGACAAACACACAGACACACACAGACAGACACGCACAGATACACAGACAGACACACAGTCATACACGCACGCAGACAAAGCTATATTGATGGTAACTCTCTGCTTGTTATCCGTGTCATTAGTCGTGCAACGCATAGCAAAACATTTCGTTGTGAATAATAATTATGATGCTGTCTTTTCTACACCGTCGAGTGTAGAGTGGCGCCACCGAACGAACGACAGAAGAAGCAGAAGAATAAGCAGAAGCAGACGAAGACATCGTCTAATTAATCTCCGGAGAATTTAGCGCGAAAGGCGAAATACGTTCATTCGCTGATCGACTGATCGACGAATTGCGTGAGAGTATTTCTAACGTAATATGCCAATCACAATGGTGGACGAATGGATGGATGGATGGATGGATGGACGGAAGGAAGGAAGGATGGATGGATGGATGGATAGAAGGAAGGAAGGATGGATGGATGGATGGATAGAAGGAAGGAAGGATGGATGGATGGATGGAGGAAGGATGGATGGATGGATGGAGGAAGGAAGGATGGATGGAAGGAAGGATGGATGGATGGATGGATGGATGGATGGAGGAAGGATGGAGAACGGACGGACAATCAGGTGGAAGGACGTAAGCTACAGACGGATAGAATGATGGATAGACGGATAGAAGACGTTCGGAAGAAAAGACGGACGATAGATAGAAGTAGCCTATATTTAGAAGAACTTTCGGATTGAAGGACGGACAGAATAGCGAATGACAGTCAAATGGTCACAGAGACAGACACACAGACAAGCACACCGACAAACACACGGTCAGACACACGGACGGACAGACAGACAGACAGACAGACAGACAGACAGACAGACAGACAGACAGAGAGTGTGACTCGTTTGTCTTCTAGTGTGAAGACAACAACACATTTCAACGAAACTGATCCTATATTGTGCGATGCTATATAATGTGAAGAACTCAATTAGACGCATCGCCTTCACTGGATCAACGCATCAATCAACCTTTGCCTCTCTCCATCCCTCTCTCCCCTTTCCTTCCCTCCATCCTTCCCTCCACTCTTCCCTCCATCCTTCCCTCCATTCTTCCCTCCTTCGTGCCTCAGCTAACAATCCCGCTTTGACATCATTCGATCCTCCTTTTCTCTCTCTCTCTCTTTCGCTTCCCAATTGAAATGTTCGTCTTTTAATTATTCTGCATCTCCATCCCAGCTTTCATCCTTACCCGCGTGAACAGGCCCGGATTAACCTCTCGGGGGGCCCGCCGCCATATTTTCAGGGGGGCCCCTAATTTACCATTAGGGCCTACCTTCCGTCACCACACTCCACAGGCCCACGTGTCCATTCATGTCTCTTATTGACTGGATATAATTCAAAACCTAATTAGATGTAGCTTAATGAAATGCCAAAACATTTTTTAAATTACACTTTATAAACGTCAATTTAATAGATTATAATTATTGTTCAGTTTAGTAGTTTAAATCCTATAATTATACCAATTATGGTTCAGATTTTTCTGCTCTTGGCAGTGACAAACTGGTCAAGAATGTCCTTAAAGGAAACTGTGTTTAAGAGATCACTCTCAACGCTAAGAAGCCTGTTGCAAACTTGCAATAATGACATAGCATCTATATTCAGTATAATTATTGCAGTGTGAGAATTGTCGAAAAAGGACGGCGGATTAGACTTTGATCCATGTAAAGTTGACCATTCTGTCTGCATTTTGGGAGATCAACAATAGCAGCAACAACAGCAGCAGCAACAACCACAGCAATAATACTAAATTAGTTTTTAAGAAATTACTAAAAAAACACAGAAATGATACATGATACATAAAACTTTTTAAATAGGCCTATTAATGACCTGCAGATTGCAGCGCATACCTTTATATAGGCCTAGGCCTATGTACATGATCCGATTGACCCAGGAGAGCGTGCCCTCTTTACGCATCAGCTGCATGTGTTTCTTCCGACTTACTCATCGTCACAAACGCCGACATTTCCGGTATCGGAATTTTTTACGCATACATTTTGATAAACCAAACTGAAGAAGACTCATCTTTTAACCACCTCGATAACTTTCATTTATAGGCCTCCAATTTCTCCTCCGTCAAGCGCATGCTGACGATGAGGCCTTTACAAGACGTCTCCAAGTTTCTCTGCCTCTGGACTTATCCACAGCTCTTCGTATGTCCATGCCCTTCATTTCTAGGTCCTCCATCACGTTTTTCATCCATGTCTTTTTTGGTCTTCCTCTGCTTCTTTCTCCCTCTGTTTGTCCATATAGCACTGTCGCTGGTAGTCTTTTCTCCTCCATCCGTGTTATAGGCCTATATCCGAACCAAGTCAGCCTTCTCTTCCTCATTCTGTCAATTACTGTTTCGTTTTGTCCGGTTTCTTCACGAGTTATTTCGTTACGTATCCTTTCTATCCTCGATCTGCACAGTATTCCTTTATAGGCCTACCCTACGGGTCTACGGGTTTGGCAAGATATATCTGTCATTGACCAATTTGCACGTATAGTTGTGATTTTCAGTGGAATGCAAGCCCGCATAGGCCTACATAGAGTATGGTCTCGGGTGTATTGAAAGAACCTTGGACCCTCCCTGATGCCAAATGAGTCACTGTGGCATGCAGCGAGTGCCTGCAACATCCATAGGCCTAATGCGGAGTTCTAGTTATACGAAAGTGGGTGGGAAGTTCAGAAGCACTGACAAGTGACAATTTACAGTTCACTCTTCCCCTCTCTGGCAGTCTCTGCGTCCACACTCAATTGAGATGGCCGTGATCCACGCATCCATGTAGTCTAACAGCATTCCTCTACGACATAATCATTATAAATTGCCTCCTTTGTAAGACTGTGCCAAAGATAACATGATACACCTTGTGCATGAATTTGCAGACCCATTACGCATGCTATGCCACATATATTATATTACAGTAATATAAAATATGTGGTTCAACTGTTCAAATTACATGTGGCCTTGTTTAACCGAATCTCTATGACTATAGGCTATCTTTGTATCTACTGTATCCGTCTGTCTGTTCGTCTACATGCATGTAGCCTATGTCTGACTCTTTTTAAAAGGCGTATCTCTCCCTCTCTTTCCGCCTGTCTGTAACTCTGGCCTATCTCTTTTAAAAGTAGGCCAAATGGAATACCGACAAAATCATAAATCAGAGAGCTCTGGCACAAACATAGAGGCCAACGTAAATAAAATTGTTGTTCGCCCTAAGAAGAAAACAATGACCAATGGACGCAAATGTACACACTGTGTTAGAAGCAAATATGAATAAATGGGAAAATGCACAATAAAAATTATTTTTTTGCAGACGCGGGGGGCCCCCTGACGACGGGGGGCCCGCCGCCATGGCAGACATGGCATACTGGTTAATCCGGCCCTGCGCGTGAATTCACCCTCCTCTGCAGCCAACTTAGCGTAACACTTTTCTTCTTCCCCATCACTTTCTCCCATAGATGTAAAAAACGATGGAAACAGAATAAAAAACGATAAAAAACGACGTTTTTTTCGAAATAATAAAAAACGACAAAAAACGATAAAAAACGGAAACGGACAATAATTTGACTTTGCTACATCTAAAACCGCATTTTAACCTTGAAAACCTTGATTAGAAACCTACTACACGTAGTCTATCTCTTAAATGATGATGTTAAACGAAGAAATAATGACTTTAGTTAGCTGAATCTTTGAGAGTTTGCGGAAAACATAAAAAATATCAGAAAAAAATTAAAATTTAAGAAAATAATAGCAGAAATAAATGAATAAATAAAGACAAAGAAATAATAAAAAACGATAAAAAACGATGGGGGAAATAAAAAACGAAAAAAACGACGTTTTTTGGGAGCGAATAAAAAACGGAAAAAACGTTTTTTACAACTATGCTTTCTCCACTTTGTATTTTCATTCCTTCGTGCCACATTTTCTCTGATTTTCTCTCATATCCAGCCTCATTATTAATCTATTCTTTGTTCTTCAGACTTCATTTTCCCAACTCATTATAATGCCTCCGTAACGAATTTTCACCTCGTCAAAATATTTCTCTACCTCACAAAACGCCTCTTAAAGTTCTTCCTTCTTCACCTGCCCCCTCTTTCTCCATATTACATTCTCTTTTATTTCACCCGTTGTCCTCCTTCGTCCTCTCTTTCCTTCTCCATTCCCTTCCATTCCTCCTCCCATCCATGCTCTTCATTCATCCTTTTTCTCCTCCATTCCTCACTCTTCTACCACTTACCATCGCTCCACCCCTCGTCACAGGGGAGATGTCCAGATTAGATCACCGGGTCCACCGCAAAGCTTCGATACTGACACCTTCCGAGCGTCCGGCATATCGTGTTGCCATAACAATGGTTACCATAGCAACATCTGCATGCATGCGAGCGGTCGCTGGAGGCGCTATTCAGCACACCGTCGCATCAACAGACGTACGGAGACGATGCTAACGTGAACAACTACAGCTCGCCAGTTGCATCGCTCTGCATGTGGGGCGATGGCGATCATACATATATATATATATAACGATGCTCTGTTGCTCCATTTGCAAGGTGCGGTCGCAGGACTGCGAGGGATTCTTGATAGATCCACAATAATGTTATAGGATTGACAAAGTGAGTAGCGAAGGAGTTAAGTCTGTGGTCGATTGTTCCAGTGAATGATTGTTCAAGTTTGCGATCGATTGTTCCGGTTTACTAGTAATTCATTGTTCCAGCGATTTGCTGTTGGAGTATCCAGTTTGATTGTTCTAGTTTGGGAGGGATTGTTCCAGTGAGTGATTGTTCCAGTATACGGTTGATTGCTCCATTCTGAGACTGTTCCAGTCTGCGAGTGATTGTTCCTATATCCGAGCAATAATTGTTTCTGTGAGTGACTGGTCCAGTCTACCATTTTCTATTCCAGGTAGAGATTCTTCCATTCTTAAGCCGCTGCACCAGACGCTCAACCGATAAGCTACCTGCAGTGGTGACAAGTCTTTGAGCAACCAATTGAGCGTCATATCCGTACGGACTGTTCCTCTGATAGTAATCTGTGCGAGGTGTAACATAAACCTATTTTACTGCAAATACGAAACCCTATTGCATTGGGTCTGCTGCGAGCAGTTGGGGTGAACGTTGAAACAACAAGTCTGCAGCGATGTTGTCGATGACAGGAAGACAGAGGAGAGCAACTATTCCACTTAGCAACAAAAGGTAAGTTATCTGCGAACTTATTATGCACGGTGTTACTATGCTGCTCTGAACATAGGCCCATTCAAAATGACATTATAATATTATATCTACATGTACACAACGTACACGCAGCTGTATGTTTGCTTGTTTGTATACGTGCACTTGTTATAGCGCCCCTTCAAGCTTCCCACTTAGAGGCGCTCCCGAATGCAGAGCGTACACTGCATCGGAGCTTCACGCCGAAGCGCTGAGCAACTGTGAGTTAAGGACTTGCCCATGGTCCCTACACAGCGACTTGAGGTGGATTCGAACCTGAAACCCTCCGGCTGCAAGGCAACCAACATACCGACTACACTAAAGCGCCCACCAATGTGTGTGGTGGTTGACCCTTCGCTTTGGAACACGCTGCTCTTGTTCCCAGGGTCCTCTCTGAACCCTTCTACGCGCATCTCAAAGCGGTTCATTTATAAAAAGCTCTGCTGGGGTCGGAAGCGCTTCTGAGTAGGCCTAGTCGCCGCATGAAGGGCGCTATATAAATTCTCGCAATGAATGAGAGCCCATGATTACAGAGGCCATTGCCCGCAAGAAAATATGTTTGGAATAATAATTATTATACACCTCTTCGTTTCTATCACTTTAAAGATATAGCCTATTATTATAATTATAACGCACGTGGAACAAGTATGAAACTAACTCAGCTTAGGCTTACATAGTACTAAGTTCGTACATTGTAAAGGTGTGCAACGATGTAAGTATATTTTATAAAACCGGTTGCGCAATTAATATCGTTCTTTAGCGTGGACGGACAAAATGTCCCCGGACAAAATGTCCCGGACAAAATGTCCCGGACAAAATGTCCCTGGACAAAAAGTCCCCGGACAAAATGTCCCCGGATAAAATGTCCCCGGACAAAATGTCCCCGGACAAAAAGTCCCCGGACAAAATGTCCCCGGATAAAATGTCCCCGGACAAAATGTCCCCGGATAAAATGTCCCCGGACAAAAAGTCCCCGGATAAAATGTCCCTGGACAAAAAGTCCCCGGATAAAATGTCCCGGACAAAAAGTCCCCGGAAAAGTGATCCATGGTGGAGAACCCCCCTCATCAATTCACGACAGCCGATCAAAGACACACGACGCCCCGGGATAGACATTAGCCACCCAGTCAATGACATCAAGTCTAGAATAACAGCAGCCTTTCTGCTCATGTGGACCGCAGTAGTGCAGATCCATCGGACACCCAAGAGCTTACGTGGGATTTGGTTCTACTGCCATAAACCGGATTGCCAACAAGTCACTGGCATCTTTGCCGTTGCTCATCACACGACATATACCGCCCTTGGCGTTTTGTCACACTTTCCCCGTATCCCAGAAAGAATAGACTTGTTGTGACGCTCTGCCCACTCGATCACCACGAAAGAGACAGAGTCGGACTCCGACAACGAGTTCAATA
>OX243819.1:38798045-38843045 GCA_945859605.1 Lumbricus rubellus
GAGTTGCCTTGCTCCGAACATTGTCTAGGACACCTAAAACAATAATATTAGAGTCACTTTAAATTTTGATTAGCCTACAACATAAACTTTTCAATTAGGCCTATACGCATTTTTCAATAAAGACGATAAAATGGTTCTTCCCCCGGATAGTCTAGACTGGGGGGGGATAAATTAATTCATCCCCGGATAGCTTTTAGGGGTATATAATATCACGTGACACCGGCGCCACGTAAATTGGGAGATTTGATGTTGCAGGCAATCGGAAGGAGGTCTGCTTGTCACGCCGTTTGCTCAGATTCTTCAGAGCCTTCGAAGCGTAAGAGAGAATTACATCGCACTCGCCAACCTATCACCAGAACAGTAAGCTATAATATAAATATAATTTATGATGTGCATGTACATACATACAGCAATATTGTGGGACATTTTATACGTGTTGATATATTATGTGGACTATAATATGCAATGTAGCATACGCAATTACACGTGATTTGTGCGTATTTACTGTGAATAATATGATAAAGGCCTGCGTGTTATTGTCCATGTAATTTTCTGTACTATTAATTTTATACTTTATGCTGCATATAATTATATTTGAGTTGGTGCCTTTGTTATGGATACTATTTATAGGGTTGAGGGCGGTTTGAGGCCTATATATATATATACTTATATATATATATTATGTTACGTTTATATGAGCTATATATGTTTGTATATGTATATATGTATAGGCTATATGACACTGCCACACGGCTGGCCTAGTGGAATGCGTTTAGTGTGATTATGAGAAAGAATAACCTGTTCATAAATTTAGTTCTATAATATAGGAGAAAAAAAACATCGTAATAGTATAACATCGATTTGTGGGCATAAATCTGCATAATTATGAATATTTGGAAAATAATACATTATGAACACCAATCAATGTGCATGTAAATATCTATGAAGATGGATATCGTAATATGAACACAAAAGTAATTCATATGAGCACAATTATAATTATGTGAACGTGGATGCATGAACACACATTATATTTGAACAGAAATAGACATGAACATAAATCAATATGCATGTAAATATCTATGAAGATGGATATCGTAATATGAACACAAAAGTAATTCATATGAGCACAATTATAATTATGTGAACGTGGACAGGAAC
The DNA here is from genome assembly GCA_945859605.1 of Lumbricus rubellus. Taxonomy (NCBI): domain Eukaryota; kingdom Metazoa; phylum Annelida; class Clitellata; order Crassiclitellata; family Lumbricidae; genus Lumbricus; species Lumbricus rubellus. Next base: position 38,799,207 of record OX243819.1, read on the forward strand.
ACAGATATTATATTTGAACAGAAATAGACATGAACATAAAATATGCTACGAACGTAAAGATATTTTTATGCCAATGCATCCTTCGAACGCGGAAGATGATCTTCACTATTCAACTGAGAATACTCGTGCATCACCTTGTCACCACAACTCTTCTGGTTTGGTGTGATTTAACTTCTGAGATTTACCTTACATTACACTACATTGCATTACATTACATTACATTGCATTACATTACATTGCAAGTAATGCTTTCTCGTGTTTCTATTTTCAGGTCGAGAAGACCAAGCGCCGCCATTGCGCCACCGGACGCTGACATTCCCAAGAAAGAAACTCAAGTGGACACTTCAAGTAAGAGAACAATGCAGCTTCTTCTATATAGATATACAGCACCACATTTCTAACGATGCATTGGCTTCCACGTATTCAATGTGCAGTCGAAACCTCACAGAAGCCAGTCTGCCAATCGAACAAGTGAAAAAAACTCTTTGGAGACAAATCTATCGCCGCCGGCATTTGCGTGAAAACACACACACGCACTCGCGCTCAATTAATGAATGCACTGCCGACAATTTCTTCTGGGACTTTCTGTGGTCCTGCATTGGCTTCCACTCCATCCTCACTGTGAATAGAACCTGCTGCGAAGAGAATCTTAGACAGGGACTGCCTTTGTTAGTTCCAGCTGATGGGCGTGCCGTTAAACACGGAAAGACGCTTATAATACAAGAAGCAGCGTTGAATTCGCCGATAATATGGATTGCGTGCATAGCATAGAGCTCCTAAAATTCTTTCACAGCACAGTATGTGCAATGTGCATTGAAATGGCATCTTCGATTATGATAAGAGGTATTGGTTGCGTTGGTAGGTATGCACTTTTCATTACTAAGCCGGTGCCTGCTGTGCGTGCTATGCGACGTTTTTAATGGCTTTTCCATCTACGTGGGGTATAATGGAAAAAACTATAAAGTGGCTTCATCGCTGCGTTAATTTATTCCAGATTACCGTTGCTTAGCATTTATTCATTCGCTTGCTCGTTCTTTCGAATGTCGAATCATCCATCCGTCTTATAGATAAATCCATTCAAAATAAAAACCAAAGAAATTACATTCTTACTCAATTACGAAAGAACTCATTTCACTCATTTCAATCATTTCAATCACTCACACGCTCGCTCGCTCGCTCACTCACTCACTCACTCACTCACTCACTCACTCACTCACTCACTCACTCACTCACTCACTCACTCACTCACTCACTCGCTCGCTCGCTCGCTCGCTCGCTCGCTCGCTCGCTCGCTCACTCACTCACTCACTCACTCACTCACTCACTCACTCACTCACTCACTCACTCACTCACTCACTCACTCACTCACTCACTCACCCACCCACCCACCCACTCACTCATTCACTCAATCAATCAATCAATCAATAAATCAATAAATCAATCAACCACTCACTCGCTCGCTCGCTCGCTCACTCACTCACTCACTCACTCACTCACTCACTCACTCACTCACTCACTCACTCACTCACTCACTCACTCACTCACTCACTCACTCACTCACTCACTCACTCACTCACTCACTCACTCACTCACTCACTCACTCACTCACTCACTCACCACTCACTCACTCACTCACTCACTCACTCACCCACTCACTCACTCACTCACTCACTCACTCACTCACTCACTCACTCACTCACTCACTCACACACTCACTCACTCCTCACTCACTCACTCACTCACTCACTCACTCACTCACCTCACCTCACTCACACACTCACTCACTCACTCACTCACTCACTCACTCACTCACTCACTCACTCACTCACTCACTCACTCACTCACTCACTCACTCACTCCACTCACTCACTCACTCACTCACTCACTCACTCACTCACTCACTCACTCACTCACTCACTCACTCACTCACTCACTCACTCACTCACTCACTCCACTCACTCACTCACTCACTCACTCACTCACTCACTCACTCACTCACACTCACTCACTCACTCACTCACACTCACTCACTCACTCACTCACTCACTCACTCACTCACTCACTCACTCACTCACTCACTCACTCACATCACTCACTCACTCACTCACTCACTCACTCACTCACCTCACTCACTCACTCACTCACTCACTCACTCACTCACTCACTCACTCACTCACTCACTCACTCACTCACTCACTCACTCACTCACTCACTCACTCACTCACTCACTCTCACTCACTCACTCACTCACTCACTCACTCACTCACTCACTCACTCACTCACTCACTCACTCACTCACTCACTCACTCACTCACTCACTCACTCACTCACTCACTCACTCACACTCACTCACTCACTCACTCACCCTCACTCACTCACTCACTCACTCACTCACTCACTCACTCACTCACTCACTCACTCACTCACTCACTCACTCACTCACTCACTCACTCACTCACTCACTCACTCACTCACTCACTCACTCACTCACTCACTCACTCACTCACTCACTCACTCACTCACTCACTCACTCACTCACTCACTCACTCACTCACTCACTCACTCACTCACTCACTCACTCACTCACTCACTCACTCACTCACTCACTCATTCACTCACTCACTCACTCACTCACTCACTCTCTCACTCACTCACTCACTCTCTCATCCAGTATAAAGTCCCACTCCATGGTACACTCCATAAACACACACGTGACATCGTATCGTATTTTGGATAATTATAATTATAAAGTGACCCTTGCTGTCAGTAGTACGAGCTATTTAGAGACGTCACCAGAATGACAGATCTACGATTCTACATGTGAGCGAAGAAGGAAAATTTCATACAAATGAGGATGGATGAGTGTGAGACCACAAACGAAATATTACTGCGTCTTGACCAAAGAAGGCCGTTCCATATAGCCCAGCAGGGCTGTTTTATAGAAATTTTTAGAACTGCACAACTTCTTCTTTCCTTTCCCATCTTCCATGGAAAATTACTTCCAATCAGAGGACAATGACCTTTTTGCTAGTTTTAACCCTCAGGCTACCAAGCTTTTTTTGTAACACTGACTACCAAGGGGGGGTGGTTACCCCCCCCCCTGGATTTTGGGTTTGGTTTGAGATATCATAACTTGTAATACACCTATGGATTCAGCATTCATTTCTGCACAAAATGGTATATTTAGGTTTAAAATATATGAAAGCACCCCAAAGTTATAAATTTTTTACCGTAGGCACCCGTCGATTCCACAAAATGTATACTTTCGCATAAGCAAAATATTAGATTTTGTGTGTTTTTAACATAATTTATTTAATTAAAATAGTTTACATATAATAAAGTCCAATATTCAACTATAAAAACTAGTAATAAGTTAGTTTTAGTTACAATAAAAAGAGAAAAAACATGTAAAACATGCTGAAAAACGTTTACGCAGACTTATCGGTGTGCGTTGTAAAAAAAAACCCAACATTTTCACACATTTAAATTTATTTTGAGCACTTCCGGTCATCAAATGTCAAATTAATTGGTATCAAAAAATAGCCCTACATGCCCTCTATAGAATGGCATAATTTACTTCTCTTAAAAAATAAATTATGAATAATTTTTAATAGGAAAAACATGAAAATTTTATGAAAATAAAACACCTTTTTATATATTTTAATTTATTTTGAGCACTTTCGGTTGTCCAAAGACAACTCCGTGACCACCACAATGTAGCCCCACATTCCCTCTACAGAATGGTGTAATTGGTGTCTCTTCATGTCAAAGGACGGATAAGATACAGCCGATATTCTAAGGGGGGGTGGTATCCACCCCCCCCCCTGGTGCCTCGGGTATATCGGGTATAACTTTTGAATGGTATGGTATATCATCACACATTTTAGCTCAAAATGTGTGCAAATGAATCCTATACAGCCACCTAAAACGTCAAAATTTTATTCCTAACGAAAAAAGTTTTATTTGGGAAAAACCTAGGGGGGGGGTGGATACCACCCCCCCCCCCCTGGTAGCCCGAGGGTTAACTGCACAGGAGGGCTTCTACAACTGCAAAAAATCCATTTAGAACTAGCCCTACACATTTTGTGTACAACTGCACGCTTTAAAAGCCCTGCCATATAGAATGGCACGTACTAAGACTACGGATACTAGCGATTAATCACTCAATTAATCGTTGAAACTTTAATCGTTTCATTTATTTATTTATTTCATCTGTGGATTAACTTTCGATTTAATATTTTGCTCATGATCTCAATTCTCAAGCGGCTCTTTCCGGAGTAGACAACACGGTGCACAACGATAATGTGTAACTTGTGAGTGGGTATTTAAGCGACCATTTTGAATTTGAGATATAAATGCTGCTAAAAAAGCCAAAAGAGCAACAAAATTGATAGTCTTCATTGCAAATAGACAGAGTTCGATTGACATGTCTCGTACAACGCAAGTAATAATGTAGTAGCCAACGCAGTGACTACATAAATATTATGAAATAGTTTTTATTATGTCGTCTAGAAAATCAATAAAATTTAATCGATTAAAATGGCGGTCAAATATTGAGAGCAATCAATTATTTAATCAGAACCAATCTAGTGCATAAACACACACACACATACACCCACACACACACACCCACACACACACACACACACACACACACACACACACACATACACACACACATACACACTCACATCTGCAGACCCAGTGCACTCACAAGCACGCACATACGCTCCTACATAAGCACACGTACGTACATACGCACACGTATACACTTACACTGATATATATACGCACACATGCACATACGAACATTCGCACATACGCACAGTAGGCCTACTATTATAGGCCTGAAAGATGAAGTTTCAGTGGATGAATATTGATGTTATCAGGTGAGAGTTATGTGAAGATTTGATGCTATAATCAGGTGAGAGTTATGTGAAGATTTGATGCTATAATCAGGTGAGAGTTGTGTGAAGATTTGATGTTATAATCAGGTGAGAGTTATGTGAAGATTTGATGTTACAATCAGGTGAGAGTTATGTGAAGATTTGATGTTATAATCAGGTGAGAGTTATGTGAAGATTTGATGTTACAATCAGGTGAGAGTTATGTGAAGAATTGATGTTATAATCAGGTGAAAGTTAAAGATTTGATGTTATAATCAGGTGAGAGTTATGTGAAGATTTGATGTTATAATCAGGTGAGAGTTATGTGAAGATTTGATGTTATAATCAGGTGAAAGTTATGTGAAAATTTGATGTTATAATCAGGTGAGAGTTATGTGAAGATTTGATGTTATAATCAGGTGAGAGTTTTGTGAAGATTTGATGTTATAATCAGGTGAGAGTTATGTGAAGATTTGATGTTAATGTTATCAGGTGAGAGTTATGTGAAGATTTGATGTTATTGTTATCAGGTGAGAGTTATGTGAAGATTTGATGTTATAATCAGGTGAGAGTTAAGTGAAGATTTGATGTTAATGTTATCAGGTGAGAGTTATGTGAAGTTTTGATGTTATAATCAGGTGAGAGTTATGTGAAGATTTGATGTTATAATCAGGCGAGAGTTATGTGAAGATTTGATGTTATAATCAGGTGAAAGTTATGTGAAGATTTGATGTTAATGTTATCAGGTGAGAGTTATGTGAGGATTTGATGTTATAATCAGGTGAGAGTTATGTGAAGATTTGATGTTAATGTTATCAGGTGAGAGTTATGTGAAGATTTAATGTTATAATCAGGTGAAAGTTATGTGAAGATTTGATGTTATAATCAGGTGAAAGTTATGTGAAGATTTGATGTTAATGTTCTCAGGTGAGAGTTATGTGAAGATTTGATGTTAATGTTATCAGGTGAGAGTTATGTGAAGATTTGATGTTATAATCAGGTGAGAGTTATGTGAATATTTGATGTTATAATCAGGTGAGAGTTATGTGAAGATTTGATGTTATAATCAGGTGAAATTTATGTGAAGATTGATGTTATAATCAGGTGAAAGTTATGTGAAGATTTGATGTTATAATCAGGTGAAAGTTATGTGAAGATTGATGTTATAATCAGGTGAAAGTTATGTGAAGATTTGATGTTATAATCAGGTGAAAGTTATGTGAAGATTGATGTTATAATCAGGTGAAAGTTATGTGAATATTGATGTTATGATTAGGTGACAGTTATGTGAAGATTTGATGTTATAATCAGGTGAAAGTTATGTGAAGATTGATGTTATAATCAGGTGAAAGTTATGTGAAGATTTGATGTTATAATCAGGTGAAAGTTATGTGAAGATTGATGTTATAATCAGGTGAAAGTTATGTGAATATTGATGTTATGATTAGGTGACAGTTATGTGAAGATTTGATGTTATAATCAGGTGAAAGTTATGTGAAGATTGATGTTATAATCAGGTGAAAGTTATGTGAAGATTTGATGTTATAATCAGGTGAAAGTTATGTGAAGATTGATGTTATGATCAGGTGAAAGTTATGTGAATATTGATGTTATGATTAGGTGACAGTTATGTGAAGATTTGATGTTATAATCAGGTGAAAGTTATGTGAAGATTTGATGTTATAATCAGGTGAAAGTTATGTGAAGATTTATGTTATAATCAGGTGAGAGTTATGTGAAGATTTGATGTTATAATCAGGGGAGAGTTATGTGAAGATTTTGATGTTATTAGGTGAGAGTTATGTGAAGATGGCGGAGGAGACTCTCAGTGAACTCGAATGGTGTCTGGAACAACTCGAAACCATCCAGACTCACAAATCATGGCCACCAGCAAAGTAAACACGATAAATACTCTCTTCATAACTTAATAATGTCATGGAGAATAGTTTTCTTAAATCATTGGCGAAGTTATTTTATTTCTATTCACACAGAAAATAATATCTGTAATATCATCCAATTTTAAGTCATTCAGGATCGCCTACTTTTGATTGGAGATTTTTAAAATTAATTTTCGCCTTTAACAGAAGTAACTGTGTTGACGGTGATGGTGATGATGATGACGATTACGACGACGACAACGACGGCGATGATAATGATGACGATCAGATGCTGCTGCAGCTGATGATATGGATGGTGGGGATGGTGGTGGTGACGATGATTATGTTTATGATGATGATGACGACGACAGTAATTATGATGATAATGATGATGGTGATGACAGTGATGATGATGACGACGATGGTCATTGGTTATTGTGACGAGTGGAATCTCGTGGCTCAGCTAGTAATGATGATCCAATTGATGATCGATGGCTGTAACGACCGCACGAGAAGATGATGGATACAGAAGCAATGGATAAGAGGAGGAGGAGCAGGAAGAGGAGGAGGAGGACGACGACGAAGAGGAGGAGGAGGAAGAAGAAGAAGAGGAGGAAAACGAAGAGGATGAAGAACAGGAGGAATAAGATGAGGAGGAAAAGCAAGAGAAGGAAGAGGATGAAAAGGTAGGAGAACAGTCGGAAAGGGGAGGCAAGAGGAGGAATAAGAGGAATAGAAAGAAGAAGATGAGGAAAAGAAGGAGGAAGAAGATGAGGGAAAAAGAGGCTTAAAAGGAAGATGATGATGGAGAAAAGGGGATTATAAAGAGAAGATGGAAGAGGAAAGGAGATTGAGAACGATGAAGGAAAAGGGTGAATATAAGAGGAGAATCATGAGAGAGTGAGAGAAAGGGTTACAACGAGGAGAAGGAAGAAGATGTGGAAAATTGGGAGGAGGCGGAGAAAGAGAAGATGGAGGATTGGTATGAGGTTGAGACGGAGGAAGAAGCAGAATTGGATGTAAAATGGAGGAGTATCGAGAGGGGTATGAAGAGAAGGTGGAGTATGAGGAGGAGGAGGAGGATGGTGGCAATAAGATGGATCAAGTGGGTCATGAGTGGGAGGAGAAGATTGTGAAGAGGAGAGGAAAGAGGTGAGAGCTCAGAGCATCATCATTAATTGGCGCAGAACCAAACTGTCTTTCGGCAGTCATTTGGAACGGATTCAGTCAAGCGTAGCAGGGAATTCCTGCAGGAAGAGAAATAGAGACATAGACAGAGACAGAGACATTGAGAGAGAGAGAGAAAGACACACACACACAGAGACAACAACAGAGAAAAAGACAGAGACAGAACAGATAGACAGAACAGACAGACATACAGACAGAACAGACAGACAGACAGACAGACAGACAGACAGACAGATAGACAGACAGAGTAAAGGAGAGAGGAAATTCCAGTTGACTTCCCTGATATCCTGGGTATACGTGCATTTGAAAAACACTTGTCTCAGATGATCCCCCCTGAAACACAGACACCATCAACGAGCGACCCCTGCAGCAGATGGATGACTCGGTGGCCGATAGAATAATTAATCACCGCTCATCGCTTACAACCAGATATTATTACACTAACGAGATTCTCGCGTCATCAAGCGCACATATCTCAGGCTGCCTGATGCCTATGGCTTCTCTGTTCAAATCTTTTTCTTTCCTTCTGCATCTGAATCTCTCTCCCTCTTCATCTCTGCTTCTCAATAGCCCTTCCTCATTCAAGTATTCTCTCACTCTTGGTCCATCTGTCTTTCCCTCTCTCTCTCTCCCACTTCATCTATCTTTCTTTCCCTCTCTATCTCTGTCTTTCCCTCTCTCTCCCCTTTCTCTCTCTGTCTCTTTCTATCTGTATCTCCTTCTCTATCTGTCTCTCCCTCTGTTTCTTCCTCTCCCTCTCTCTGTCTCTCCCTCTACCTATCTCTGTCTTTCCCTCTCTCTGTCCCCTCTCTTTCTATCTCAATGTCTATTAAACTATTCAGTTTTTCTCTCCCTGGATTCTATTCACCTACTTTTCACTAGCTATTCCTATTTCAATATACCGGGTGGCGCATAAAAAACGTCCCCAAACTTTGTTAATCTGGCAAAGATCTAATTTCAGAGATATCAAATATTAATTTACACCAAAATGTTAAGCAATCATTTCTGTGCACACATGTCAAATTTCAAGAGATTACGTTTATTATATCACACTCTGCGGCAAGGTTATAACGTCGTACCTGTTAAAATATTTTGCACAAACCTACGTCATTAAAAACGTTCCCAAACGTTGTTAACCTGGCAGGCTGGCAATTACACAATTTTAAAGATAAACTAAATCATAGTACATCAAACTAATCATAATTCATATTTGTACAACACAGCCAAATTTTAGCTGAAAATACTCAACCGTTTGAGAGAAATTGTTGTTAGAACTGTATGACCCATGGTCAAAATTTTGCACAGTTGTTTAATGATGATGTTTTACGCGAGAAAATGTTTGATTGATCCTCCGCTTTCTCTTGTAACGACCCTTAAACGCTATTTCCACTGTCCTGTTGACTTCTGTAGGCCTATTTGTGTGTCGTCTAATAAAGACCATTAATATTTTACTTCAATGACCTGCTTAAGTTCGTCAGCATTAATTTTAGAAACAATTTTCTGCGACCAGCATACACATTACACAAGCTCCTTTGGGGCGCTCCGTGCATAAGTAGACCATAGGATTTAGATCGGGTGAGTTTGGAGGCCAGGCATCACTGTGGATAAAATCAGGGATGTTTGCTTGAAGAAATTGCTGATCCAATCTGCAACGATGTGAAGGAGCACTGTCTTGTTGAAAGATGTAGGCCTAATTGTCATCAGGATTGAGTCTACGTACTAGGCCTATACGACGTTCGGGAATGAGCTTATCGCGTAACAAGCCAATGTAATAGGCCTACTCTCCATTGATTTTGGTTTTCCGAGGATCAATGACGATGATGTGTGTTGTACCGTGCATCGAAACTCCAGCAGATGCCATTAAATTTGTTTAGAGAAACGACTAGTCTCATGATAAAGTCTTACTGGCGCAATTGAAGACTTTCGTTCGCGGCAAAATAAATGACGTACATGTAGTTTTGTGCAAAATATTTTAACAGGTACGACATTATAACCTTGCCGCAGAGTGTGATATAATAAACATACTCTCTTGAAATTTGACATGTGTGCACAGAAATGATTGCTTAACATTTTGGTGTAAATTAATATTTGATATCTCTGAAATTAGATCTTTGCCAGATTAACAAAGTTTGGGGACGTTTTTTATGCGCCACCCGGTATATGTCTCTTCTACATGTAGGCTATGACGTGTCTTCCCCTTCTAAATCTTCCTCTGACTTCCAAAATACCTTTCTCTCATAAAACACCCTCTCTTCCTCAATGTATCCTCCTCTCTTAAATTCTCTCACACTCAATTTTCTCTCTCTCTCAATTTCTCTCCCTCTACTGAATTCTCCCCTCTCTGAATTTCTCTCCTTCTCCTAAATTCTCACCTCTTTCAATTTCTCTCCTTCTCCTAAATTTTCACCTCTCTCAATTTCTCTCCTTCTCCTAAATTCTCACCTCTCTCAATTTCTCTCACTATCCTAAATTCTCCTCTCGATTTCTCTTTCGCATCTGGAGTCTGACGTCAAAATACATGCACTCCATCATTTACATCCATCCATCCTCCATCCTTCTGTCTTACATGTATACGCTACAGACATTGATGTAGCTCCAGCATCCTCAGCTGAAGTTCATGTAGCGCTTCTTCTACTTTGAGTCGCGTTCCTCGTTTCACTAATTGACGCCAGAGGTCGTTAAGGACGACGACGAAGACTTCATCTGCTCGCGAACGATGATCGATGCAGGCGCTAAATAAATAACGAGACAAACGCACACACACACATACAAACAAGAAGAGTTACACGCAAACAGACCTACACGCATATATGTATATTATATATATATATTATATATATATGAATATAGTTATATATAATAAAATGGCAATTTAAATCTATATTATTTGTACTTAGGTATTTATTCGTACTTATATATAATTATATATATAGGCCTAATTATATAATTATATGAAATAAACAACTAAGGCAATTTCGCCACCAGTAGCCTAGCATTACAATTATAGTATATGGCAGCAATTATAAAATATAAAAATTAATTATAGCAATTAGGATAATAATTTAATAATAATAATAAGCATAATTTTTGAAATCCCGAGGGATCCTAGGTACCTCGGGTAAAAAAAGAAATAAAAAATAATAATGATGATAATATTATAAGACTAGCTGTACCCAGCCACGCGTTGCTGTGGCAGAAAAGACCCTCCCCTTCCCCCCCCCCCCCCCCCCCCCCCCCCCCCCCCCCCCCCCTCCCCCCCCCCCCCCCCCCCCCCCCCCCCCCCCCCCCCCCCCCCCCCCTCCCCCTCCCCCTCCCCCTCCCCCCTCCCCCTCCCCCTCCCCCTCCCCCTCCCCCTCCCCCTCCCCCTCCCCCTCCCCCTCCCCCTCCCCCTCCCCCTCCCCCCCCCCCTCCCCCCTCCCCCTCCCCTCCCCCCCCCCCCTCCCCCTCCCCCCCCCCCTCCCCCTCCCCCTCCCCCTCCCCCTCCCCCTCCCCCTCCCCCCTCCCCCTCCGCTCCTTTGCTCCCTCACACCGTCCTTTACTGACAGAGGATAGAGCCCAAGAATGTTGGAAGACCGTTTTCGTAATGGAATTATTTATTGAGTCGCTTATGACGTCACGGGACGCGAACTCATTAATGTTTCGTCACTGTGTTTCGGGTAGGCTAAAGACAATTCTGAAATTTTGCAAGCGTGCGCTTTCGTTGAATTTGCAAATGGCGGGCGAACGGATTGCAAAGTTAACTTTTTGTGGAAACGATTGGGTTTTTCTCGGGGAAAGAAACGTTGTGACCTTGCGGTATCGGAATGGAAGGTTTTGGTAAATTTTCAAAACGATTGGTGGGTCACTTTCGGCGTGATCGTGACCGCAGGATCGCAAAGTTTCATTTGTATTTATATAGATAATGATTTCTATGTTCCTGAAGAAGCTATGTTCAATGCATACCATAATTATGAGCTGATTCTTACTGAATCCAATGCTCTTTTATCTACCGTTTCAGTTCAAGAGAATGTTGAACCGAGAGCTGAACGAATTCTCCGAATCGAGCAGATCAGGAAACGAAATCTGCGAATACATCTTCAATACATTCGTCGGCAAGTAGAAAAGAAATCAATTTTGAGATGAGACAACTTTATCCGGACTTCAAACATGATTATCATTTTATCTCATTACCGATAACTGATTGCATGTAAAGTTATCTATGACGACGACGACGATGACGATGATGATGATGACCACGACGACGATGGTGGTGGTGTTGGTCAGGTAGACGACGACGACGACGATGATAATGATGAATATAGTGATAATGATGATGATTATTGTGGTGGTGGTAGTGGTGGAAGTGATAATGATGGCAGTAGCATTAGTGGTAGTGGTGTCGTTGCTAATGAGAGCGATAATGGTGGTATTGCCTGCTAGTAGTGTTCGTAGGCCTAGTGGTGGTTATGGTGGTGGTGGTGGTCATGGTGGTGGTGGTGGTGGTGGGGATGGTGGTATTAACGACGCTGATAATGGTGCCAATAAAACAACGGTGAAATTTTCGCGGCCTCTCACCTTGCTTGTTATCGATCATGGAGAGTTGAAGAGCTGCTGGAAAATGCAAACTAACAACCAACGAATTCGACACAGAGGGCGAAGGCTGGGCCCATCAATCACTGCCGTTATGGAGCCATGAGGCCATGGACATGGGCCTCAGGGCCAAAAGGCCATGGGGCTATAGGGCCATGGGGCCAAGGGCATGAGGCCGCAGCGCCATGAGCAAAATTGAGCATATGGCTACAGGACCATAGGGAGATGAAAATGGGTCACGGGGCCATGGGACAATGAACATGGGTCCCGCGGGGTCATGGGGCCTTCGTGGCTATTGCTTCTTGTCGCAAATGATGACAGTTGGCAATGAAAGGTTCAGAGGCTGGATTCCGTCATTGGGGTTGGGATGCGATGTGGAGAGAGGGATGGAGATGACGTAAAGACGAATCAAAGGAAGAAAGGAGGAAAGAGAAGTAGAAAGAAATGAAAGAGAGATGTGGTTTGGTGGATGGATGTATAGGCAAGGATGAAGGACGGGTGGAAAGGGATGGAAGGACGGAGAGATGAATGAGTGGGATAAATGAGAGCAGGAATGAATGAATGAAGAAAGATCAGAAGGATGGAAATGATGACTAACAGATGAATTGGAATTGTAGAACGGATGGAATTAATGAGAAATCTCCCGTATCATGGTCAGATCTAATAATAGACTTTTGATTGTGCTTTCGTTCGGTGCCTAAGACAAAATAAGCCTCTTGATCTTCTAAGGCCTTGACCTTATTCAATGCAGTTTTGATGGCGTATATATATATATATATATATATATATATATATATATATATATATAGGTATTGCCTTTGTCGTAGATAAGACTTACTGCTCTGAGTTTCTGTAGGCAACAACATTTTCATAAATCGTTCTTTTACTTGTTGGAGCGCTATATAAAATTTAATGTCCGAATAAAAATTGAACAATTTAAATATTTCAAAAGTTATAACTAAGAAACTATTTTTAAAAGAATAATAAAAATTGAGTTCTTGTCAAACTTTTGTTGGGTTCTACGAGTATGCGAGGGACCGTCACTCGTGACTGTTCTAGATTCCTGAGTTGTTTTTAGTTACACGACGTGATGCTTTTGTTCTTAATAACATTTGATATGAAATAAACAAACGCTGCCAGCGGTTGTGTGATTAGTTTTATCCCTAGGTGGCGTTGCCTCGAAGTTCCAATTACATTTGAAAGAGTTATTCAGGCTGACAGACAGACAGGCAGACAGACAGACAGACAGACAGACAGACAGAGCGAGATTGAGTGAGTGTGCTACAATGGAAAACAGAGATCGAGAGATGACTGGAGAGCGGGAGAGTGTAATTTAGTGAGACAGAGAAATTCAGAGGTGTAGACAGAGTGAATGAGAGACACAGACACAGACAGAGAGACAGAGAGAGACAGAAGAAGCAGAAGATGATTAGGATGAAAAAAGTTTGACAGTGTAAGAGAGAGAGAGAGAGAGTTTCTGATTACAGTGCAAATAATACATCTTCTCAGCACTCAATAACATTTACATGTATCATAATTTAATCTTCGTTGCATTTGTAGTACTAGCAGTTTACAGAGTAAGAGAGACTGACTGAGACATGTAGTAGGCTACTAACAGTTTACAATGTCATGTAGTACTATCAGTTTACAGAGTAAGAGAGACTGAGACATGTAGTACTAGCAGTTTACATGTAGTACCAGCAGTTTACAGAGTAAGAGAGACTGAGACATGTAGTAGGCCTACTAGCAGTTTACATGTAGTAAGAGCAGTTTACATGTAGTACTAGCAGGTTACATGTAGTAAAAGCAGTTTACATGTAGTCCTAGCAGGTTACATGTAGTAAAAGCAGTTTACATGTAGTACTATCAGGTTACATGTAGTAAAAGCAGGTTACATGTAGTAAAAGCAGGTTACATGTAGTAAAAGCAGTTTACATGTAGTACTAGCAGTTTGCATGATTGTGGTACTAGGAGCACCACTCATCTTTCATCAGTTTTCATATAATTGTAGTGTCTTACATGTAGGTCTGACATATAAGGTAGCACAGAAAGATAGAGAGATGCAGAGAGAGAGAGAGAAGCAGACAGACAGACAGACAGAGGGATTGGCTGCAGACTCACTCAGCAGCTAGTACAAGTAGAGAGAGAGAGAGAGAGAGAGAGAGAGAGAGAGAGAGAGAGAGAGAGAGAGAGAGAGAGTGAGAGAGAGAGAGAGAGAGAGAGAGAGAGAGAGAGAGAGGAGAGAGAGAGAGAGAGAGAGAGAGAGAGAGAGAGAGAGAGAGAGAGAGAAGGAAGTGATTGGCTGGGCAACGGGTCAGGGAGTGACCAATCAGATAACCACAGAGGTGAAGAGGATGGAAGCTGAGAAGGTATAGGAGAAAGATCGAATCAGTTGGCAGTCGAGTTTCAGTCAGCAAAGAAGCTAGAGGTAGACGAAGGAGATAGAGGGGCTGAGGCCCTAAAGGCCAGAATGGCCGAGGGCGAGCAGAAGAAGGAGAGAAACGAGAAGAAGAAAGTCAGCAAGGAGTGATAAGGTTCAGTGTTCGTGGTAGTCGTGGGTTGGTTGAGACACCATCGTCGGTGTGGCATCAGTCGTCGCATCGCTAGTGAACTTAACAACATGTTATCACCGTTGTCAATGCATCTGCTGTTGTCTGATAATAAACACTGAAAATCCGGATTCTTGTTCCCCGGCTATCTGGTCGAATAACTTGGAACAAAACCAAGCGACCAGCGCCGCTACATAATCACGATCGCAAATCTGAATCCCAAAAACCTGATTGAAACTAAGCGCAGGAAACCATCTTATTCACGAGCGTCATTCGTGTCTGAAGTGTTTGTTCGAATTCTTCTCTAAATAGCGCAATGCGAATTACATCAAAATAGTTAATCAAGAATCATTTTGTAAATGAAGGTTCTTATGGTGAATGTTCTTGTTCTACAAAATGTTCGTCTCAAGCTTCTACCTTCAGGTGCGCAATAGAACTAATCAGTAAAATTAATTGCAAAGAAGATTAAGCTTAATTTAGTATGATGAACACCTACATGTACATGTAAGCTATTTCGAAAATGAAAAGGACGACGATGGCTACAACGACGACGACGACGACGACGATGATGATGATGACGACGACGACGATGATGATGATGACGACGACGATGATGATGATAATAATTATGATGATGACGATGGAGATAATTACGATAATAACGATAATAGTCTTGATACATGTTTATCTTTCCACAGATAAACAAGATTATCGTTTACCCGTCGTCAATATCGAAGGACCAGAAGCAGACGATCAACAACTACTGACGTCATCACGTCAATCGGAAAATGCCGGTGACGTCACGAGCGTGCAAAGTGAACCGGAAGTAGAAGACGTGAACTCTACGTCATCGGGTGGAGAGGTCACGACCTTTGGAATCGAGACGGATAATGAGGATAGAATAGCTGAAGTAAGTAATATAATTATATAAGCTTACCGTCTTCTACTTACATGTAGATGCCCCATTGCGCCAGTTTACGTGTGTAGCCTATCACTTGAGCATCACATTCCTTCCATTCTTGCCTAGGGTCGACTCGTCAGTGTTCTACAAGCTCCTTAAAACTTTTTTGTTTCACCGTGGTTGGACTGGGAGCGCTTCTGAGTGGATTTCTTGAAGAGGCGCTATATAAATTCTTGAAATGAATGAATGAATGAACATGATAATTCTTCCCTTTCTTACACCCTTAATTTAATAATTATTTCTTTCTTTTTGTCAACTTCCAACGTTCTTCTTTTCGCTTCTTTCTCCCAGCTTAACTCCACCGCTACTTTCATTTTGGAAGTGCCAGTTAAAGGTCTGCATAAACGAGGAGGGCGACGCTAATGATTTTATTATCATCACACAGTGTCGTTATACTGAAACAGACTACCACAACTCTCTCTGCTTCCTCCAATCCTTTCTATGTTCGTATGGTTATAACTAAATTATATATATATTATTATATAAAATAATTAACTAATTAATTATTTATTATCTTTAATTATAATCTTTCTTGCTCCATAACTTCCTTCATCTAATCATCCATTCATTCATTCATCCATCCATCCATTCATTCATCCATTAATTAATTAATTAATTAATTAATTAAATAATTCCATTCATTCATTCATTCACATATTATTATCTTCTTCCTGCATTCCTTCCTTTCATTCTATCACCAGTATCTCGTTCATTCCATCAGTCTCATTCCTTCCATTCTTCCTTCTTTCAGACTATGGCTAACCTTGACTACTGGGGACCTGACGTCTTTACGTTGGCGGAAACAACAGGAAGACGACCTCTAACGGTCATGGCCTACACCATCCTCAAGGTCAACGATCTACACTAATTTACAACGTAGACTTTCACTGTAACTCATGTAGCGCAAGTGTAGGCCTACTATTATTCCAATCTAGTGAGACAGAGACAGAGAATTTTCGTGGCGACAGAAACGTTGGTTTCTGAGTTTCTCCATTCAGTGAACACTGACCACAGTGGTTATGGCTCGCGCTGTACTCACGATCATTTTGCGATGCGATTAAATTGATCTCCGGGTGTATACGGTTCCTTTATGAATGCGACTCGCAATCCCATTCGTTACGTTATTTCCTTTATATTCCGCCAATTAGAGAATTCGCGTGTGTCATAATTATGCCATGTCTAAGCATACAACAGATAAATTTATCGTATTGTACCGATTCGAAAAGACGATGATAATCAGGGGCGGATCCAGGATTTCTGGTTAGGAGGGGCGTAAATGCTACATACATACACACATACATACATACATACATACATGTACACATACATGCATGCATGCATGCATGCATGCATGCATACATACATACATACATACATACATACATACATACATACATACATACATACATACATACAAACATACATACATACATACATACATACATACATACATACATACATACATACATACATACATACATACATACATACATACATACATACATACATACATACATACATACATACATACATACATACATACATACATACATACATACATACATACATACATACATACATACATACATACATACATACATACATACATACATACATACATACATACATACATACATACATACATACATGCATGTATGTATGTATGTAACTGTCAGCTAATTTAATCAGTGCACGCCGATTGTCGTACAGCGACGTAAGTAGGCCAGGTGCAAATTGCCGCGCGGCGTCTGCACAGGTGATTGTCTGGACAGCACGTGACGTCTAGACGAGCGTACGTTAATTGTACAAGAAGGGAGTGGAAGAGAAGAAGGAGAGTTGCGTGTTGAGAGCCGTTGAGATAGGCTGTAAGAGTTGTTGTTGAGTTGCGATAGAGTAGACTGATGAAGATAGTAGTCGTGTAGTTGTTATGATAACGCAAGTGTAGTCATTGTTGTGTTGTTGCTGATCGTTTTACTTTATATCGGATTTTGGAGTATAATAAGAAGAGTTAAACACGTCGTCGTTGTTGGTTAACAAAACAGTGAAAGACTGTAGATTCTTTAACCTAGCCATTTAGCTAATGAAACAGTTATCTAGGGATAGGCCTACGCTACCACGAACTTATACGAAGAAGCTTCCGAAGAGACTGAAGGTCACACGTAGAGAAGAAGAGGGAAAAGACTTGTGACATTTGGTGTCGTTGCGGTGAGATAACGATCCAAGTTGCAGGATAACGATCCAAGTTGCAGGATAACGATCCAAGTTGCAGGATAACGATCCAAGTTGCAGGAGAACGATCGTAGTTACGAACGGAGGGATTCTATTCAATCAACAGACGTTGTGGAGGAACGGACGCTGCGAATTTATCGAGGAGCCGAGCACACGGGAGAAGCAACGATACATCGAGCATCCGTACGTCAGTGAGAAACGACAACACAACGACTACGAGGTAGAAAAAAAACTTGCTTGTCTATTGAAGTTTGCTTAAAGAATTGAAGTCAGTCAATTGCAAACATTTGAAGAGTAGCCTACTATTTATCGACTAGCATCAGTAAAGTAAAGAAGTAAGATGGAGAAACTTACGGAGAAAAAGCAAGCAAATATTAAGAAGATGTCTACTGATAGACTGATAAAACTGCTAATTGAAGCAGATCTAGACGCAGAAGAAGTTGAACAGATGTCGAGGGAAGAATTGATGAGAAATTTAGCCGAGGTTTGGGCTAAGAAAGAAGAAGAAGGTGCTGTCGGAGGCGCTGCGGAGAAGCCAGTGGAGAAGCCTGAGGCACCGATGTCTATGGAGGCGTTGCTGCAATTCATGATAATGAAAGAGGAGCAGCGTAAACAAGAGGAGAAAGAGCGTAAACAAGAAGAAAAAGAGAAAGAAGAGCAGCGCAGACAAGAGGAGAAAGAGCGTAAACAAGAGGAGAAAGAGCGTAAACAAGAAGAAAAAGAGAAAGAAGAGCAGCGCAGACAAGAGGAGAAAGAGCGTAAACAAGAGGAGAAAGAGCGTAAACAAGAGGAGAAAGAGAAAGAGGAGCAACGAGCGGAAAGAGCAGAAAAATTAGAAAGGATAAGACAACAAGAGATAGACATGCAGAAGCAACAGTTCCAGCTTCAGTTAGAACAAATGAAAATAGATCGTGACGAATCAGAACGAAGAAGGATGGAGTTAATGATAGAGTACGAAAAAGCAAGAAAAAGCGATGAAGAAATACGAAAGCAGCAGATTGAGGACAAAAAGGCTCGCGAGGAAGAAAAAGAAAAGATGCGTTTACAAGAACTGGAGAGAGCAGAAGAAATTCGTCAGGAAGAATTTCAAGCCGGAAAAGACAATTTGGAAAAAGCAGAAAGAGAAAGAGAAGAGCAGATGCAGTTAGAACAAAAGAAACTTGCTATCAAGGAGGCTCAACTTAAAGAAATGGCCATTGAAAAAGAAGAACGCAGAAAGCAGTTAGAACTGTTGCAGCAGAAGATTGAACAAGAAGAACTGCGGAGAATCGAAGATCAAGATCGACTGAAGAAGAGGGACGAAGATGATCGTAAGAGCCGGGAAGTATCAGAACAGAGTAGGCTCAGAGAAAGTGAGACAATGGTGTCCAAGATCAAGAAGATTGGTGATGCCATGAAGCATGTATTGCCTAAGATGCCGTATGATATGATGGAAGTGCCATTATATTTTGAAACAGTTGAAAATGCATTCAATAGCTTCGCTGTGGAAAAGCAATATTGGGTGAAATTGTTGTTGCCATTGATGACCCCGAGAGCGCGAACGGTATTGAATCGATTGTCATTTGAGAATTTAGATAAATACGATGCAGTGAAAGAGCATTTGTTGAAGGAATTCAAGTTAACAGCTCGTGAGTACAGGTCAAGGTTTGCAGATGCCAAGAAGACAGCCGAAGAAACGTATACGATGTTCACGGCTAGGCTGAAGAACCTGTTGAATTATTATGTCCGAAGTAGACGAGTGGACAAAGACTACGAGAAGCTGTTTGATTTGTTAGTGGCGGATAAGCTGAAAGAATGTTTACCACCAGGTCCACTACAGTTTGTCTTAGCAAAAGAGGGCACAGAATGCTTGGAAGCTAGTAATGTTGCAGATCTCGCAGATATACATGTAAACAATCGGATTGGTGTGATGTTCCAAGACAAACCGAAATTTGAAGCATGGGACAATAGTCCAAAGCAACCCAAGTGGAACAAGGATAGCAAAGACACCGGAAGCCAAGCCAAGAGTAATGATGCAAAGAAAGATGATTATTCTGGAAAGCAGTGGTCGCAAGATAAACAACAGTCAACGTGGGACAGACAAGCCTACAATCGAACTCCTCCGCTGGGACGCCCAACAGAAAGTAATGCATCTTACACGCCGTACAACAAGTGGGAGAACAAGGAGCAAAGAAGTTTTATCAAGAAGCGTTGCCACAATTGCAATTCTGATAAACACCTAATAAAACATTGCCAAGCACCAGGAGCGGCAAATCTGAGGAAGAACTTTAGCAGAAGTGCAGAAAATCTTCGAGTAAACCAGATACAAGTGATAAATGCACCTCCTGGTTGGGAAGAACAATGCAACCAAGAAACAGAAGTAAAGTCAGTGATGAAGTGTACGCCGCAGTTCACCATACTGAAAGAAGCGATAAAGACTACTTCCATTGCAGAAAGTTGTCGAGAAACAAAAAGTAAAGAGGAGTGTCAACGCATAAAGAAGATATCGTTGCAGCATGTAAATGTGGAGATACGTGGGACTGATGGGCAGCCTGTGCAAGTCGAGGCGTTGATTGACTCGGGGACCGAGATACCAGTAATCAACGAGGAACTACTGAAAGGAACGACAGTAGAAGAAATCGGCAGAGTTCATTTGCAATGTGTAGCTGGAGAGCCGATTCCAGCTAAGTTGGTGAAAATCGAAGTGCGGATGAGCGGTCGTAACGAAGGAGCAGCTACAGAGGACAGGACAATAAATATCGCGCCATATTTAACTTTAGTATGTGCCAGCATTTCAGCAGAACTGTGTAAAGAAAATCCAGAAAAGTTCCTGCTACATCCAGAGATAATTGCAGAACTGAAAGAGGTTCCACCAATCAGTATATTGCAAGGAGAGCTACAAGCGAATGTGACTACAAGAGCACAAAGTCGGAGAGCAGAAGTCGAAGACGGAGAAGATGAAACGATAAACGAAAGTTCGCAAGAAGATGACACGGAAAGCGAAGATGAACTCAGCATCCAAGATGACGAAAGAACAACATCTGAGAACAATGAAACTGAAGAAGAGATGGCTGCATGTGAACGAAATGATAGTGAAGATTCCGGAAGCGACGCTGAACTGGAGACAAGTATGAGGGACTTGTTCACAGAGAATTCGAACGATGAAAGACAGCTGGAAGATGCGAAGAAATTCGAGGAGCAGCAGAGAAATGACGAGTCACTGAAATCGTGGTGGAGGATCGCTGAAGACCAAGGATCAGAGTTTATCGTGGTGAATGGATTGCTGTATAAGAAGCATCAAATGCTGGATCAGCTTGTGTATCAGTTGGTGTTACCGAAAGAGAGAAGAATTCAAGTAATGGAATTAGCTCACGAGTCAGTATTTGGCGGACACTTGGGAGAAGAGAAGACACGAGAGAGAATCAAGTTGTCCTTTGTCTGGCCAAAGATGCGTCGAGACGTGGTGAAATTTTGTAAGTCCTGTGAGAAGTGTCAGCTGAAGGCACGAAGTTTGGTGATGGATCGAGTGCCGATTACACCAATTCCAAGGGAAGATGTTCCATTCCGACGGATGACTATGGACGTGGTAGGCCCAATAGAACCGAAGTCAGCAGCTGGGCATAAGTATTGCTTGTGCATAGTGGATTCATGTACAAGATGGCCGACAATCTTCTTGCTGAAGTCATTGACTGCTAAGGCTGTGTGCGAAGCTTTGATGAAGCTTTTCATTGACGTGGGGGTGCCGTCTGTGATCACCAGCGACAGAGGCACGAATTTTACAGCCAGTCTTACAAGAGAATTTTTGAAATTGATGGGATGCTGTCCACGATTCGATTCACCGGGGCATCCAGAGGCAGCCGGATTAGTCGAGAGATGGAACCAGACGTTCAAGAAGATGGTACATCATGTCATTGTGGAAAATCCAAGACAGTGGCATAAAATCATTCCGTTTACCGTATGGGCATTGAGAGAAGTTCCTAACGCAACGACAGGAGTGGCACCATATCTGCTGGTGTATGGAAAAATGCCAAGAGGACCATTAACTATCTTAAAGGAAAGCTGGACCAAAGAAATAAATCTACCGCCAAACATTGGAGTACAACCAGCAAAGTACCTGAAGAACTTAAGAGCAGACATGGAGAAAGCTTTGATATTTGCTGAGAATTGTGCAGAGGAAAAGCAAAAACAATACGCCAGTCAATACAACAAGAGGGCCAAGGATAAAGAATTCGAACCAGGAGAAAACGTCATCGTCCTGTATCCAACGTCAACCAATAAATTGATCTCACGATGGCATGGTCCATGTACAGGGCTACAAAGAAGATCCAAGTATTCGTATCTGGTGGACATGAATGAAAACGGCCGACGAATCGTCCATGCCAACAAAATGAGGAAGTTCATCGCAAGAACATTATCGTGTGGTCTCATCGTGGAAGAGGACGACGAATTCGGATCAGTGGTAGAGCTACCATTGAAAGAAGACCATGCAGAGACGACACAGAAATCGCTGCAATTGGACTATGAACAGATCGGACATCTTACGAGCGAGCAACAGAAACAGCTACTGGATGTACTGAACTGTTATGCAGACAGAATTTCGGACAAACCTGGATTATGTACATTGGTAGAACACGAAGTGGTGCTGAACCCGAAGAATCCTAACATTTGCTAACTAATTGATTGATATTCTTTGGTTTCTACAGACAATTTATTTGTAATTTTGCTGAGATTGCTAAACCATTGACAGATTTAACTAGCAAGCAGACACCTGAGAACATTGTTTGGACTGAGGACCACCAGAAATCTTTTGATTCTCTTAAAGAAATTGTTTTATCGAATGTTATTCTGTACATGTTCGAGGTTGGCAAACCATTTAATTTGTACTGTGATAGCAGTGATTTTGCTGTGGGGGCTGTGCTGTCACAAGTGGACGATGAGGGGATAGAACGTCCCGTTTCATTTATCAGCCAGAAGCTGACAGATACCCAGAGGAGATGGGCGACGATTGAGAAGGAAGCCTATGCAATCATATGGGCTTTAAACAAATTGAAAGAAATCATTATTGGTTCCAAGATTAATGTGTTCACTGATCATAATCCTTTAGTTTATTTGACTGAGTCAATGTCGAAGTCTGCTAAGTTAGTCAGATGGTCTTTATCATTGCAAAATTTTGACATTCTGTTGAACTATAAGAAAGGAAAGTTGAATGTAGTAGCAGACTGCTTATCGAGATTGTAGTATAAGGTATTTTGTGATTGCATTTAGTATAAGAATTGTTTGTATTTAGTTTAAGCATTATACGTTCGCTAATTTTTGAGATTAATTAGCTCTCTTCAAAAGAAAGGAAGGAGGTAATGTCAGCTAATTTAATCAGTGCACGCCGATTGTCGTACAGCGACGTAAGTAGGCCAGGTGCAAATTGCCGCGCGGCGTCTGCACAGGTGATTGACTGGACAGCACGTGACGTCTAGACGAGCGTACGTTAATTGTACAAGAAGGGAGTGGAAGAGAAGAAGGAGAGTTGCGTGTTGAGAGCCGTTGAGATAGGCTGTAAGAGTTGTTGTTGAGTTGCGATAGAGTAGACTGATGAAGATAGTAGTCGTGTAGTTGTTATGATAACGCAAGTGTAGTCATTGTTGTGTTGTTGCTGATCGTTTTACTTTATATCGGATTTTGGAGTATAATAAGAAGAGTTAAACACGTCGTCGTTGTTGGTTAACAAAACAGTGAAAGACTGTAGATTCTTTAACCTAGCCATTTAGCTAATGAAACAGTTATCTAGAGATAGGCCTACGCTACCACGAACTTATACGAAGAAGCTTCCGAAGAGACTGAAGGTCACACGTAGAGAAGAAGAGGGAAAAGACTTGTGACAGTAACTATGTATGTATGTATGTATGTATGTATGTATGTATGTATGTATGTATGTATGTATGGTAAGAGAGATCCATTCTGCCGGTCCAGCTACTTCAAACATCCTATTTCCAAATTGCAATTATATTAGTTTTAGGTCAGTTTAGTTTGAGAACATTTGCTGAGGTTTAGGGGGGGGGCGTACGCCGGCTCCGCCCCCTCTGAATCCGCGCCTGATAATGCTTCCGTGTTCAGTTGGGCTGTTCTGACGGGGCTATTTTGACGGGGCTGTTTTGTCGTTGGGCGATTTTGACGGGGCTGTTTTGTCGCTGGGCGATTATGACGGGGCTGTTTTGACGGGGCTGTTTTGACCGGGCTATTATGACGGGGTGCCGTGTAATATTATACTAAGCCAGTGGTTCTTAACCTTTTCAAGGTAGCCGAACCCCAAGAGAAATCCATAACCACTCACCGAACCCCACAAGTTTGAACAATAATTTTTTTAACTAATGGGAACAAAAGGAAAAAAAATTGCACCAAAATGTGATACAATATTAATAAATTCAATACATGAACTACTAACAGTTATTTAACCGTACCAACACTATTAATTGCATTTTAATGTGTCATTTGTTATTATATAAAAGTCAAAAAAAATAGCAAATGATATTTCACTCACACTCACTGACCATGAATATGCATAGGCCTATATTTCAGAGGACCTCTGCCGAACCCCAGGCACTGGCTCATCGAACCCCAGGGGTTTGGTAGAACACTGGTTAAGAAACACTGTACTAAGCATAGGGCCATATAGGCCTCTACCTTTCACCGAAAAATTAATTACCGTATTATTCCGTTGTGATGAATCCATTCGCGCCTTGTACTTTCCAATTGCACCGAACGCTTCTAAAGGATTATTGTTGCTGAGGCGATATTAAATTTCTGTGCGATAAACGAAAGAAAGATAGAACAATTAATATGAGGGAACGAAGCGATTAATAATTATAATAAGGAAGACATGAGAAAATGCGAGGTATTCTTTGACTAGCAAATTAGGCAAGTGACAGGATCATTCGCTATCTACGTTAAAGGGTTCTGTTTAAGACACCTTTAAACGTTGTTCAAGAGCGATATAAGTTTGTGACAAAGCAATGCACATGAGATTTCATCCTACTTACTACCTTAGGTACAAAAAATACAGAGATTCATGATTACGTGAGGAGTGAGTCACAGTAATCTATTATACGAGAGCAGAAGCATGTAAATGCATTCAAAAATGTAGTAAACATGGGGGGGGGGGGGGAGCGGCAACTGATCCACTGTCTCTCTACACCATTAAATCTTCGCCGAAGATCTGTCTCTTTGTCTCTTTGCGTCTCTGTTTCGCCGAGTAAGTTTCTATCTCTCTGTGTCTTTGTCTGTGTCTCTGTCTGTCTGTCTATCGGTCTGTCTCTCTCTGTATCGTCCCTGATCATTATGCGACGGCAGATACGTGCGCCGCAAGCCAACCAGTAAACGCCGATGAAATGTTTCTACCGGACGCCGCCGCTGCTCTTTGGCGCACATATCTACACACAGACAAAGCGACCACGTGACCAGCGTCACGCGATATGCTTTTAGAAAGTCCGTGAGCTACGACTTTGAATCGGTAATTTCTCATCGCCGTCTGGTCTTTATGGTCGAACATTAGACCTCGCAACAGGTCAAGATATTGCATAGTATGTATGTATTGCAGAATACGCAAAATGCTACATGATTACATACATGTATAATAAATGTCATATACCTTAGAATGTACATTGTATTTTACATATATAAAAAATAATTTATTCGTTTCTATATCGCCCCTTCAAGCTCTCGCTACTCAGAGGCGCTCCCGACTGCAGCGCTGACACTGCATCGGAATTTCACGACGAAGCGCGTGAACAATATTTATTAGGACTACAAGTTAAGGACTTGCTCAAGGTCCCTACGCGGCGGCTTGAGGGTGCCACATGTGGATTTGAACCAAGGCGCCGAACCGCACCATTACATGACCGCGCCCCACAAACTATCTGTGTTTGTGTGTGTGTGTGTGTGTGTGTGCTTGTGTGTGTGGTGTGCGTGTGATAATGTCGTTGTGTTGTAATAATGCTAAGTTATCTATTTCATACATATCATACATGCATATAATACATGTATATCTGGTCGTGATCGGTTTTTGTGGTCAATGACCTTGGACATTTTGTGGAGTGTAGATACAAAATGGAGAGAGGCTCTTAATGGCATGGCTTGCCACCGTTGTGTGGGAGAGAGAAAAAGAGAGAGAGACATACATACAGACAGACAGACAGACAGAGGCAGAAAGAAGAGTAGTGACTAGAGTAGTTGCTAAGCTGTGGTCTTCTTCATAAATAGGGAGAATTTCGTTTTCCTTTAGGGATTTTGCAAATGAAGATATACGAATGGTTGGGGCTGGATCACGCCGCCAAGCCATTATACATGTAGGACCACTGGACCTATAGCGAAAAGAAACAGAAAACTCAGAATAATGTGATGCAGACAGACAGACAGACAGACGGACGGACAGACAGACATACAGACGGACGGACAGACAGACATTAAACGGCATAAATAAGCGCTTCATATCCTTATTGTTATCGTCGTCATCACCACCATCACCACTATTATACCATCATCATTGTAATGACATTGCCCATTGTTTTAGTATTTCTTCATGTAGGCTCTCAAAATTTTATTCTCATAACTCTCACTAAGCTTATTTTCATGGTAAGAGTAATGCTATAGTTACACTTGTAATAATGGAGTCTTGACAATATCGTCAATATTTTCTGCTATAATAAAATTATGATAGCAATTTGCTATAATTATGAAGATACACGCATACCTCACGTATTTAATTTATTATATAATCGCGCATTAGGCAGAATTTAGGCTATCATTATTAGGCCTAATTATCATTTTCAATTCAAGAAACAAAAACTCAATCTGCTTTAGAAAACAGTTAAAGCTGCACCTGCTTTCAAGCTGTTCGCATTTATGCTGAACTTTGACAATTGTATTAGGCTACATGTAGCCTATGTGTGTAACGCCTCCTAGAAGTAGATTGCTACCGACGATGCTATAAAATTGTCTTATTTACAATTACAATTACAATTACAATTATTTACAATTACAATTTCAATAATGATTTTGAGCGTTAAACTGCACGGGGTAAAGTAATTATATTCTTGTTTGTCTGTAAATTCTTGTTTGTCTGTAGGAGAGAGATGCGTTGAAGTTGTTGAAAATCCCCGCACGTAAACTGATCTCTTACTTGACGCTGGTCGAAGAGAACTACAACCAATCGAACTCCTATCACAACGGGATTCACGCAGCGGATGTCACGCAGACGAGTCACTATCTTCTCCGGTTGACCTCTCTCCAGGTAGGAATAAAGGAATTAATGGATGCTAAGCATGGAAAAACGCTATTGTACTTAAGGTGCATGTCATGCGGTTTGAGAGAAAATCGTGATTACGGTTGATGATCGACCTATTATATAGTGCCGGTGAGTGTAATGAAGAAGGTGTCGAATGATGACTTTGCAGAGTGCGGCATGCAGTTGAAAAGCAGGGAGTTTATAGGGATGATTTGATGAGGGGAATTAGGGTGAGTTGAGGATTGACGAATATGAATGTGGAGAGGAAGAGTAGCAGGAGGAAGAGGAGGAGGAGGAGGAGGAGGAGGAGGAAGAGTAGGAGTAGTAGGAGTAGTAGTGCGCGCTCTTGTGCAAGACTTGTTTTTGTTAAAGCGCGGTATAAATGACTAATTGTATTGTAGGTATTGTATAGAGAAGTAGGAAAAGGAAAAGAAAGAGTGGCAGGAGGAGGAGGAGGAGGAGAGGAAGAAGAAAATAAAAGAGGAAGAAGGAAGAGGACGAGGAGATGATGAATACGAGGACAAAGGTGGTAGAAAGAGGATGAGGTAGATGAAGAGAGAGCGAGAGAGAGAGAGAGAGAGAGAGAGAGAGAGAGAGAGAGAGAGAGAGAGAGAGAGAGAGAGAGAGAGAGAGAGGAGGAAGTGGACGGGGAAGGGGAAACGAAAGAGGAAAAGAAGATGAGGAAGGAGGACGAGAAGAAGAAGAAGAAGATGAGGAAGGAGGACGAGAAGAAGAAGAAGAAGAAGAAGAAGAAGAAGAAGAAGAAGAAGAAGAAGAAGAAGAAGAAGAAGAAGAAGAGCAACAAAACAAGAACACAAGCACTAAGAACAGGGAGAACAAAACCAACAGAAGATTCAGAAGAGGAGAATGTGAAGAGCACGAAGAACACGAAGAAGAACTCAAGGAATTAGCGATGAGGAGCGGATGATAAGCCGAGCTAGAGAGAAGAAGAAGATAAAGACAAGCAGATGAACAATAATAATAATAATAAAGAAGATATATGAAGCGCCGCCTGCGGTGAAGTCCATCCCTCGATTCTCTACGACTTAATTAAGTCTTTACTTTCATCGCATTAATCACTCCCCATCCACCTAAGCTCCTCCAGCAATTCTCTGCCACCGTGACTCCCCTTTGTACCTAGCCATTGATTTTCTGATGATGAAATCAGGAAATGCAACAGTGCTATCAAGTATCAACGCCTGCTACAGTACTAGCGGCGACATGGACCAAGGATTAGCTATTGATGTGGCAGGTCTACTCTGATTGCTGCTGAAATAATGACTCGGCGATGGCTGCGGACCTTGGCTGAACTAATGACGTCAGGAGCTATAACCCTCTTGAGATATGTCTTCCTCGGTGCAGGAGGTCATTAAATCTCTTTATTATGTCATAATTACGTCCTACGGTAGTGAAAAGGATCGTGGCATGACATTGTGTACTACAGTTTTGTATTGTATTGTATTGTATTGTAACTCTCTTCGATTATGCTTGTTATTGTTAATATTCATGATGTTCACTCTGCTGTTAAAGTACTCGACTGAAAATATTAAATCGGGTGTCTTTGCAGTGCAGCAGATCTGAAGCTAATATCAAGCCGCTCTGCTGCAAATTGTCAAAATGAATTAGCCTATTATACTATAGGCCTATGGAAATATCTTGACATTCCTTCACTAATAATTAACGAACATTATTATTTCGGTCAAAGAGACAAATCAACAACTAAATGACACAGAAAAAAATGGAAAGAAAAACACCAATAATTATTATCATGGACCGCAGAAAGTCAGCTCAACGTAGCATACAGCCACACACATTATGGGCCCTAGAAGTTATCAAACTCGCTTAAGCTAATAATATGGCATCATACGATTCTCCACGAAAATACCAAGGCATGACAAAAGTATCATCTTGGCGTTTATAAGTATGTCAACTGCAGATTATGAAAGGAAACATTTTGAGAGTAATCTAGAGTTCTAGACTGTAGGCTTATCAATTGGAATTTTTTTACAAGGACGTATACGCTACTTCCGAAAGAAAGTGTCTGCCCGGTCTAATAGGCCTAATTAACCTGTTAACAATCTTACATTTCTTAAACCAAATAATAGGCCTAATATGAGACGGTAGGGACTATTCAGAATTCTGGATGCAGAATCGAGACTTTTCCGTGATGAGTCCATTGTCTGTTATGGCTTTTCAGGAGCTGCGCCTGCTTCCTGTGACCTTTAGCCAATTGAAACATTGCGCTTTCGCGCAAAATTACACTATTGTCGTGCCATGGAGCCGGGATCGCTTCTGAGTAGTCCACCGTAGAGGCGCTGTAGAATTGATTATGTGAATAAGTATTTAGTTCTTCAGAGTGTCCTGTTGACAAAGTCAAGGCATGGAGGGAACAAGTTAGCAGTGGCTAGGGGTAGGTCTTTTGAAATGCAAATGGAAAATTTCATCTAAATTGGAGGAATGCGATGCACTTATATAATTAGCCTACATGCCCGATAGAACGACCGCATCAAAATGCACAATGTCAAACGCTACGTCCGTTAAATGTACATCTGAATGTTTGAGGGAAATTAAATTAGCCCAGGAAATTGAGTTAACCCACAAAGACATCGCGACTCAATTGACTTGTCACATGATGCACTCTTTGCACGCAGTAGGCTACTGCATCGAGCAGTAGCCAGCCTACAACTGAAGCAAACTTACTGCACCGCTGGCATCCTAGAAATATCAAAATCTAAGAACCCTTCATGGACGTGGATATATATGTAATTTTTCCCACATTTGTAGGGGTGTCAAATGGAAATGGTGCAAAGTGCAGAAAATATGCACAAAATGTGTTAACAATTAGTTCAGAAATTGCATATTTTGAGCGATTTTGACTCGCTAATACGCCCTTGGTTACTGACAACTGGTGGCGCTGAAACGTCTGAGAATAGGCCTATGCCTCATTTAAATTTTGCATTAATTTGGTCAAACGAAGTAAAAAATTGTGTTGGATTAAGGTTCAAGTAGGTGACTGAGTAGGGTGAATATGGATCTGACAGACCAGTTAAGTATTATTACTAACTAGTAATCAATTAGTAATTAGTTAGCTATTATTAATAATTAGTTAAGGTAACTAGTTAATTAATTAGGTCATATTAATTAGCCTATTATAATAATTGGGTCATAATAATTAGTAATAATTACTTATTATATTAATTAGTATATTAATTAACTTATAGTAATTAGGTAATTATATTAGTAATAGTAATTAGTTAACCCTAACTAGCAGCGGTAAAGGGCCTAACCGGGTATGCGTCATCGGTAATGCATCATCGGTAGCGCCACTGTACTGACATCCACGACATCTCTCCCTCCCCATCTCCCTCTCCCTCTTCCTCTCCCTCCCCCTCTCTCACAATCTCTTTATGTATCCATCTCTCGAGAATGACTCATCGAAGGCCCCGCAGCATATTCTGGCTTCTGCACTGGCTTCCACCACCCCTCTCCCTCTCCCTCTTCCCCCTCCTCTCTCCCTCTCCCCTCCTCTCTTCCTCTCCCTCCCCCTCTCCCACCATCTCTTCATGTATCCATCTCTTGGAAACGCATCATCAGAGGCACTGCCATACAATATTCAACAGCCTCTCTTCCTCTCCCCTCCCCTCTCCCACTCCCTCCCCTCTCTATGTATTCCTCTCGCCATCTCTCTACCTCCCCACCTTCTCCCTCCCCCCTCTCTCTCTCTCTCTCTCTCCGCCTCTCCCAGCGAAGTCCATTGCCCATTGTCACAGCGAGCCGAACACGGCTTTCAAGTAGGTAATTACACCTTTTCATCTCTTTGTCGCGGCGGAGTCCGACCATCTGCCACGGGGAGGCCACCCATCAATATAAGACTTTTGGCTGGGGACACCACAAATATTTTCTTATACTTGAACAATACAAAACAACATATAATATTCTCGTATGAGTGGCGTTTCACTCTAAAGACCTTCCCCTCACCCTCCAACCCTCCATTCCAAACCCCTACACACAAATTTACCTTATACGAGTAAGAACCAACCAATCACGAAGCAGGAAACCTTAGCGACGAACCAATAAGGCGACGAGAATCCCATCATATGACTAAGAAATATAATCATTATTCGCCATTTTATTCAAAAATAGCAATAAATCAGACATTTTTACATTTAAATCACACAATATTAAGTATTTCATACCTCATTATCCAAAAATTATAGCAGCATTTCTTTAAGTCAAACACAAAAACCTAAGAATTCATGTACGGTCAAATTCCAACATGGCGTCCTTCCCAACTTTCCCGTATAGTCAAACACAAAAACCTAAGAATTCATGTACGGTCAAATTCCAACATGGCGTCCTTCACAATTATTATGTATAGTCAAACACAAAAACCTAAAAATCCATGTACGGCCAAATTCCAATATGGCGTCCTTCACAATTTTCTCCAAGTCAAACGCAAAAACCTAAGAATCCAGCAACGGGCAAAAACCAATATGGCGGCCTTTCCAAGTATTATACATCGTCAAACGTAAAAACCTAAGAATCTATGTACGGTCAAATTCCAATATGGCGCCCTTCCCAAGTATTATGCATCGTCAAACGTAAAAACCTAAGAATCTATGTACGGGCAAATTCCAATATGGCGCCCTTCCCAATTATTGTGCATAGTCAAACACAAAAACCTAAGAATTCATGTACGGGCAAATTCCAATATGGCGTCCTTCCCAATTATTATGCATAGTCAAACGTAAAAACCTAAGAATCCATGTACAATCAAATTCCAATATGGCGTCCTTCCCAATTATTATTCATAGTCAAACGTAAAAACATAAGAAACCAACAGCGGTCAAATTCCAATATGGCGTCCTTCCCAATTATTATGCATAGTCAAACGTAAAAACCTAAGAATCCATGTACGGCCAAATTCCAACATGGCGGCCTTCACAATTTTCTCCAAGGCAAACACAAAAACCTAAGAATTCATGTACAGTCGAATTCCAACATGGCGCCCTTCCCAATTATTGTGCATAGTCAAACACAAAAACCTAAGAATTCATGTACGGTCAAATTCCAATATGGCGTCCTTCCCAATTATTATGCATAGCCAAACGTAAAAACCTAAGAATTCATGTACGGTCAAAATCCAATATGGCGTCCTTCCCAATTATTATGCATAGTCAAACGTAAAAACCTAAGAATCCATGTATAATCAAATTCCAATATGGCGTCCTTCCCAATTATTATTCATAGTCAAACGTAAAACCTAAGAAACCAACAGCGGTCAAATTCCAATATGGCGGCCTTCCCAATTATTATGCATAGTCAAACGTAAAAACCTAAGAATCCATGTACGGCCAAATTTCAACATGGCGGCCTTCCCAATTTTCTCCAAGTCAAACACAAAAACCTAAGAATTCATGTACAGTCGAATTCCAACATGGCACCCTTCCCAATTATTATGTATAGTCAAACGCAAAAACCTAAGAATCCAGCAACGGGCAATTTCCAATATGGCGGCCTTCCCAATTTTTATGTATAGTCAAACACAAAAACCTAAGAATCCATGTACGGTCAAATTCCAACATGGCGTCCTTCCCAATTTTTATGTATAGTCAAACGCAAAAACTGAAGAAGAGGGTAATCATCCTTTCCCAATATAGCGCCCTTTAATAGTCATCATCTCCCAAGGTGGCGCTCGTGCAGCCTTTCCTGGCCATTCGCGCTCAAACAACATATACACAGGCAATTTTTTCACAAACGCTAAGTCCAAATAATGCAAATACACACAACTTTCTAGGCGTAAGGTGGAACACCAACATACTTTCACACACACACACACACACGTACATACACAAACACACACAAACACACACAAACACACACACACACACATACACACAAACTCGAAATACATGAAAACTCACATCCTTCTATTCACAAGGCATTCTTCCTCATATAGGAACAGGCAAGTAACTCATATAACTTTAAACTCCAAAGATGGCGCACAAGCTGCCATTCTTGGACATGTAAGAACACAAACCATAAATTCGTCATACATTTCTTTCAACAGGTGGCGCTTTTACTTAAATATTAACATATTACATATCAAATATACGAAATTCTCAAGAATACATTCAACAACATGCACCTTTTCAACATGCGCAGGAACGAGTGGAAGTAGCAGAGGGCGGGTAAAGCACTTAGGCAATTGAGCTCTTCAATTTCTATCACAAACACACATCCTTTAATCAACTTTTCTGGCTTAGATGTTAAACTTTACATGGAACAACGAAGGATGTCTGTTTTGTAAGGCAAGCACTTGAAGAGTATGATGGCATAGCGATACGAGTTGAACACTGACAAAGCGAAATTACGAATATGTTAGATGTGTGAGCGGGCAGAACTTGAACTTTTTAATGTAAGACACGAACTTTTGCAATTGTGAGAAAACAAATTTATAATTTATGTAGTGTGAAACACAGAAATGCATGTCGAATGTGGCAAGTTGGAGAAATATGGAGTGGGCGAAGTGGGTATTCTTATGTTTGTGGAAACAAAGGCATACATTATTTGTAAAATGACAACAATTTTGGTAAACTGTGAACATAGTGAGCGAAGAAATGTAACTTAGGGGTACAAGTGGTCAATTGCAAGGCTTTTTAGGGGTAGGAGCGCTAGACTGGTGACGCGCAGGGGCGGGGAGAGCGTTCCATTCTTAAGTTTTGTGAAAACAAAGGTGCTCATTATTTGTAACATGACACCAATTTTGGTAAAATGCCAAAATATTGTACGTAGAAACACGAATTAGGGTACGAACAATGTATTGCAACGCGTATTAGGGATAGCAGACGCGCGAAACTTAGCAGAAATCTGCATTCGTCAACTCTGAAAACGCTAAGTCCGAAATTTCGACCGCGCAAAATCGACCGGCAGCACCTTCGAGCGGCACGGCGGCGGCGTCGGCGGCGTGCGCCCCTTCCCTCACGAACGATCACGGGCCCAGTGGCTAGGCTGACGACGTGGCACGCGATCCCAATCGATCCTGCTTTGGCACGTATGAAGTTAAAGACTCATGCGTATTTCGGGTGAAGGAAGTTTTTGAAAGAGCTGTGTCGGAGCGTATTCGACTGTAACTTCTACGAGTCAAAGCCTGATCTAATTGGGAAAGCGGGCCTCGTCGTCTCCTCGCCACTGGGTCCGTGGTCGTCCGTGTGGGACGGGGCGCTCGCCGCCGACGCCGCCGCCGTGCCGCTCGAAGGTGCTGCCGGTCGATTTTGCGCGGTCGAAATTTCGGACTTAGCGTTTTCAGAGTTGACGAATGCAGATTTCTGCTAAGTTTCGCGCGTCTGCTATCCCTAATACGCGTTGCAATACATTGTTCGTACCCTAATTCGTGTTTCTACGTACAATATTTTGGCATTTTACCAAAATTGGTGTCATGTTACAAATAATGAGCACCTTTGTTTTCACAAAACTTAAGAATGGAACGCTCTCCCCGCCCCTGCGCGTCACCAGTCTAGCGCTCCTACCCCTAAAAAGCCTTGCAATTGACCACTTGTACCCCTAAGTTACATTTCTTCGCTCACTATGTTCACAGTTTACCAAAATTGTTGTCATTTTACAAATAATGTATGCCTTTGTTTCCACAAACATAAGAATACCCACTTCGCCCACTCCATATTTCTCCAACTTGCCACATTCGACATGCATTTCTGTGTTTCACACTACATAAATTATAAATTTGTTTTCTCACAATTGCAAAAGTTCGTGTCTTACATTAAAAAGTTCAAGTTCTGCCCGCTCACACATCTAACATATTCGTAATTTCGCTTTGTCAGTGTTCAACTCGTATCGCTATGCCATCATACTCTTCAAGTGCTTGCCTTACAAAACAGACATCCTTCGTTGTTCCATGTAAAGTTTAACATCTAAGCCAGAAAAGTTGATTAAAGGATGTGTGTTTGTGATAGAAATTGAAGAGCTCAATTGCCTAAGTGCTTTACCCGCCCTCTGCTACTTCCACTCGTTCCTGCGCATGTTGAAAAGGTGCATGTTGTTGAATGTATTCTTGAGAATTTCGTATATTTGATATGTAATATGTTAATATTTAAGTAAAAGCGCCACCTGTTGAAAGAAATGTATGACGAATTTATGGTTTGTGTTCTTACATGTCCAAGAATGGCAGCTTGTGCGCCATCTTTGGAGTTTAAAGTTATATGAGTTACTTGCCTGTTCCTATATGAGGAAGAATGCCTTGTGAATAGAAGGATGTGAGTTTTCATGTATTTCGAGTTTGTGTGTATGTGTGTGTGTGTGTGTTTGTGTGTGTTTGTGTGTGTTTGTGTATGTACGTGTGTGTGTGTGTGTGTGAAAGTATGTTGGTGTTCCACCTTACGCCTAGAAAGTTGTGTGTATTTGCATTATTTGGACTTAGCGTTTGTGAAAAAATTGCCTGTGTATATGTTGTTTGAGCGCGAATGGCCAGGAAAGGCTGCACGAGCGCCACCTTGGGAGATGATGACTATTAAAGGGCGCTATATTGGGAAAGGATGATTACCCTCTTCTTCAGTTTTTGCGTTTGACTATACATAAAAATTGGGAAGGACGCCATGTTGGAATTTGACCGTACATGGATTCTTAGGTTTTTGTGTTTGACTATACATAAAAATTGGGAAGGCCGCCATATTGGAAATTGCCCGTTGCTGGATTCTTAGGTTTTTGCGTTTGACTATACATAATAATTGGGAAGGGTGCCATGTTGGAATTCGACTGTACATGAATTCTTAGGTTTTTGTGTTTGACTTGGAGAAAATTGGGAAGGCCGCCATGTTGAAATTTGGCCGTACATGGATTCTTAGGTTTTTACGTTTGACTATGCATAATAATTGGGAAGGCCGCCATATTGGAATTTGACCGCTGTTGGTTTCTTAGGTTTTACGTTTGACTATGAATAATAATTGGGAAGGACGCCATATTGGAATTTGATTATACATGGATTCTTAGGTTTTTACGTTTGACTATGCATAATAATTGGGAAGGACGCCATATTGGATTTTGACCGTACATGAATTCTTAGGTTTTTACGTTTGGCTATGCATAATAATTGGGAAGGACGCCATATTGGAATTTGACCGTACATGAATTCTTAGGTTTTTGTGTTTGACTATGCACAATAATTGGGAAGGGCGCCATGTTGGAATTCGACTGTACATGAATTCTTAGGTTTTTGTGTTTGCCTTGGAGAAAATTGTGAAGGCCGCCATGTTGGAATTTGGCCGTACATGGATTCTTAGGTTTTTACGTTTGACTATGCATAATAATTGGGAAGGACGCCATATTGGAATTTGACCGCTGTTGGTTTCTTATGTTTTTACGTTTGACTATGAATAATAATTGGGAAGGACGCCATATTGGAATTTGATTGTACATGGATTCTTAGGTTTTTACGTTTGACTATGCATAATAATTGGGAAGGACGCCATATTGGAATTTGCCCGTACATGAATTCTTAGGTTTTTGTGTTTGACTATGCACAATAATTGGGAAGGGCGCCATATTGGAATTTGCCCGTACATAGATTCTTAGGTTTTTACGTTTGACGATGCATAATACTTGGGAAGGGCGCCATATTGGAATTTGACCGTACATAGATTCTTAGGTTTTTACGTTTGACGATGTATAATACTTGGAAAGGCCGCCATATTGGTTTTTGCCCGTTGCTGGATTCTTAGGTTTTTGCGTTTGACTTGGAGAAAATTGTGAAGGACGCCATATTGGAATTTGGCCGTACATGGATTTTTAGGTTTTTGTGTTTGACTATACATAATAATTGTGAAGGACGCCATGTTGGAATTTGACCGTACATGAATTCTTAGGTTTTTGTGTTTGACTATACGGGAAAGTTGGGAAGGACGCCATGTTGGAATTTGACCGTACATGAATTCTTAGGTTTTTGTGTTTGACTTAAAGAAATGCTGCTATAATTTTTGGATAATGAGGTATGAAATACTTAATATTGTGTGATTTAAATGTAAAAATGTCTGATTTATTGCTATTTTTGAATAAAATGGCGAATAATGATTATATTTCTTAGTCATATGATGGGATTCTCGTCGCCTTATTGGTTCGTCGCTAAGGTTTCCTGCTTCGTGATTGGTTGGTTCTTACTCGTATAAGGTAAATTTGTGT
The DNA here is from genome assembly GCA_945859605.1 of Lumbricus rubellus. NCBI lineage: Eukaryota > Metazoa > Annelida > Clitellata > Crassiclitellata > Lumbricidae > Lumbricus > Lumbricus rubellus. The sequence continues at coordinate 38,836,907 of OX243819.1, forward strand.
GTAGGGGTTTGGAATGGAGGGTTGGAGGGTGAGGGGAAGGTCTTTAGAGTGAAACGCCACTCATACGAGAATATTATATGTTGTTTTGTATTGTTCAAGTATAAGAAAATATTTGTGGTGTCCCCAGCCAAAAGTCTTATATTGATGGGTGGCCTCCCCGTGGCAGATGGTCGGACTCCGCCGCGACAAAGAGATGAAAAGGTGTAATTACCTACTTGAAAGCCGTGTTCGGCTCGCTGTGACAATGGGCAATGGACTTCGCTGGGAGAGGCGGAGAGAGAGAGAGAGAGAGAGGGGGGAGGGAGAAGGTGGGGAGGTAGAGAGATGGCGAGAGGAATACATAGAGAGGGGAGGGAGTGGGAGAGGGGAGGGGAGAGGAAGAGAGGCTGTTGAATATTGTATGGCAGTGCCTCTGATGATGCGTTTCCAAGAGATGGATACATGAAGAGATGGTGGGAGAGGGGGAGGGAGAGGAAGAGAGGAGGGGAGAGGGAGAGAGGAGGGGGAAGAGGGAGAGGGAGAGGGGTGGTGGAAGCCAGTGCAGAAGCCAGAATATGCTGCGGGGCCTTCGATGAGTCATTCTCGAGAGATGGATACATAAAGAGATTGTGAGAGAGGGGGAGGGAGAGGAAGAGGGAGAGGGAGATGGGGAGGGAGAGATGTCGTGGATGTCAGTACAGTGGCGCTACCGATGATGCATTACCGATGACGCATACCCGGTTAGGCCCTTTACCGCTGCTAGTTAGGGTTAACTAATTACTATTACTAATATAATTACCTAATTACTATAAGTTAATTAATATACTAATTAATATAATAAGTAATTATTACTAATTATTATGACCCAATTATTATAATAGGCTAATTAATATGACCTAATTAATTAACTAGTTACCTTAACTAATTATTAATAATAGCTAACTAATTACTAATTGATTACTAGTTAGTAATAATACTTAACTGGTCTGTCAGATCCATATTCACCCTACTTGACTGCATGCTCAAATGCATGTAGCATAGGCTAAGTGTATATATTTAGTGAACGCTTGCGTGTATGCCTATTCACTTATGCGTGGCAGCATGACCATCACGTACCAGTGTGTGTATTTTGTATATCTATATATGCATGTCTGTATGCATTTATATAGCGCCGTGAAATGAGTCTTCGCGTCTAATGCGAAATCCCTAACGTCGCACTTAACTCACTTTCCTTCGAAAACCAAACATCCGACGAAAGATGTCCTTGAAAAAAGGATCAAAGCGTACAAACATCGACTGCGATAGACGCACTTCCGGAAGTCGAGATAACTTCCGCTTCCTGTTATCTTCCGCTCGATTCAACAGCGGAGTCGAAAGTAGAACGCACCCTCGCTAAGTAGTCTAAGATCGGCAGCTGCGCTCTTCTTTTTAAGAAGTTCGCTTCTCAAAACTCCGCTGAAGTGCTTTCTTTCAAGCCTTTGAGACTTACTCGCACACATTATCTAAAAGATCAATGCACCAGGAAAAAGAGACCATCATGGTCGATAAGCAAATTCAGATAATGACTGCATTATAACATTACTGTCCTTCTTTAAGCAAAAGTTCTTAACAATAATAATAGTGATTATAGTAGTAGTAGTAGTTGTAGTTTGTAAACATAGTGCAGTAGAAGTAGTAATAGTAGCCTAATATTAGCTCACACTTTTCACTTATTACTAACTCTTACTAGCTGCTAATTATTCAGTCATACTTACTGAATAATAATAATAATAATAATAATAATAATTATTATTACTATTATTCAGTAAGTAAGACTGAATAATTAGCAGCTAGTAAGAGTTAGTAATAAGTGAAAAGTGTGAGCTACCAATTGAATCAAATGCATGAAAACAGTAGCCTAATAGGAACTAGGAATTTATAGTAAAGTTAAACAGTAAGTAGGAATTACCATCAATAGTAAGTAGGCGTAGTCATAGTCAATGGGAAGTACGAGTTGCTAATCGAACAAATGTGTCATTAATTAATTATAAACAGAACTAAAGAATGAAATAAAGGTAGTAAAAGTAGTAAAGTCCATCCAGTTTCATGTGGAACACAGGGAGGCGCTCATCTCCTTTTCGATGGCCTTGATCCGGCAATGGACGAATAATCAAAGGTCCTGGACACAGGGTCAGAGTATTGCAGGACTTGTCGTTGAAAGTAGTTAGCAATTAGAATTATTTGTAGGGAGCGACATTTGTGATTTTTTTTCATTTTTCAGGACATCTTCACGGACCTGGAGCTGATCGCCACGGTCATTGCGTCAGCCGTGCATGACGTTGACCATCCAGGTGTGACCAATCAGTACCTGATTGATTCAGGTGAGTTGAAGGGTGGACAGGAGGGCGAGGTCATCTCAACCCTGGTGAACAAGTACCACATATAAATATCTTTACATAATAATTATCTATGTATGAATGTATGTATGAATGTGTGTATGAGCACGTGCTATAGCGCTCCTTCCTTGCTGACTGTCCATGGATACGCGACGGCTTGATGTGGATTCGAACCCGCCACCTTCCGGCTTCAAGGCACCGAACTTTGTATTGTATCTGTACATTTATATAGCGCCTTTCGCAGAATAACTATTCAGAGGTGCTCTCAGCACAAAAAACTCTGAGAGGAATAAATGTTTTTAAAGAACGAGAGACTGACTGATAGTGAAAAGCGAGTCATTAGATTGGCCTGTAGTGCGGGTGGAAGATCATTCCAAATGAACGGACCAAACGCCCGAACATAGCCTACCCCTACACCACCGCGCCCACAATAAAATGCTACGTAATGCTACAACTACTTGTTCCTTTGTTAATTTGCGTGTGTACTTGTTATAGCGCCCCTTCAAGATTACTACTCAGAAGCGCTTCCGACTACAGCGCGGACATGCATCGAAGTTTCACGCCGAAGCGCTGAGCAATTGCAAGTGAAGGACTTGCCAAAGGTAAATACGCGGCGGCTTGAGGTGGACTCGAACCTGCAACCCTCCGGCTGCTTGCAAGGCAACGAAGATACCCACTACACCACCGGGCCTCACTGGATTTCATAGTTATATGATCACATAATTACACGATTGCATAATTACAATTGCAATTATCTATAATGATTACAATTGCAATTGTCCATAATGATTTGCGTAGGTTTGGAGTTGGCTGTGATGTATAATGATCAGTCAGTGCTTGAGAATCATCATCTTGCAGTCGCTTTCACCCTACTCAAAGAAGGCGATTCGAACATCTTCGAAAACCTTTCAGCCAATTCGTATCAGACGATGCGAAGAATGATCATCGACATCGTGAGTATGATCGAAAAATATTATGATCAGCAGACTTCAGTGTAGGCTAATTCAGGAAGTGATCGAGGTAGATCGTGTTTACTGTTTACTGACGGGTTTAGACCGTTACACCGCAACGCTTAGACACCCTGAAAACGTAATCAATAAATGATTTAAAAGACATATTTATCACTAATTTTTCTATATATAGATGATGTTGTTGGCGATAATGGAGGTCTGAGTCCACGTATCTATTTGAAAGTGGGAATAAATTTCAATGTTTTAGATTTAGAAGAATACTCTAATGTCGAATTTCAGGGTATTGAAATTAAAACACAAAATGGTCATTTAAAAAATTTTAATTGCTACATGACACCTTCTCATAAATTTAAAAAAGAGGACATTCAAAGTATTTTTATGCGAAAAAAATCAATTCTTGTTGGAGATTTCAATGCTCATAGTAAATTATGGGGCTGTACTCAAACAAAAGAAAGAGGTAAAATATTTGAAGATATTTTAGCTGAAAATAATTTAGTTGTACTTAATACAGGTCAGTATACACATATTGCATCAAACCGATATAAATCTCAGTCTGTTATTGATCTAAGTATTATCTCTTCAGATTTAGCTTTAAATGCCCGACATACTGTCACTAACAGTAACATGGGATCTGATCATTTTGCTACTGTAACTACAATAAATGAGGAAGCCATCATCGAAGATAGCTTAAGTATGCATTTATGGAAATTAAAAAAGGCAGATTGGAAAATATATAAGGAAATCAGCAACACTTCACTAATAGAAGATATTTTGGTTAATAACAATTGTGATGATAGTTTTAATAATTTAGTTGATTGCATTACTTCTATAGCTAATCAATCAATACCTAGTAAAAATCTTAAACATGGGAAAAGAACAAAAACATTTAAGCCTCTTCCATATTGGAATGAAACTTGCAATGAAGCCATTTATAAAAGAAATCAATACAGGAATAAAATGACTAAAACAAGAGAATTGGGTGATTATTTAGAATATAAAAAGCAAGAGGCTGTTCTTAAACGAACCTTAAAAGTAGAAGCAAAAACTTGCTGGCAAGCATACTGCTCTGAGCTTACAGACCAAACGAAGTTAGGTTCTGTGTGGAGCTGGGCCAGAAAAATGAACGGTATTGCAACATATAGTTCCATTCCTACTCTAAGTTGTGATGGGCTAACAGCTGAAACCAACTTGGAAAAAGCAAATATTTTAGCTAAAACGTATGCACATACTAGTGATTCTAACAATTACAGTGATAAATTCTTAGATTATTTGCAAGCTAATAATTTTCAAAATAACCCTCATATGACAGACAATGATCATGTTCCCGAATTGGAATTTTTAAACGAAAGATTTAATATCAATGAATTAAAACAAGCTATTAAATCAGCAAAAATTAATAAGTCTCCGGGTGAGGACAAGATACCTTACGAATTACTAAAACACCTCCATAAGAATGCTCTGAAGGTTCTGTTAATGTTTTATAATGAAATATGGAAAGAAGGAAACTTTCCTGTTGACTGGCAACACGCCATTATTATACCCCTATTGAAACCTAACAAACAAGCTTCAAATCCTGAATCTTATCGACCCATATCTTTGACTTCTACTCTTTGCAAAGTAATGGAAGCAATGGTAAATAAACGTCTACAGTGGTTTATGGAAAAAAATAATCTTATTTCCACAAATCAGTCTGGTTTCAGAAAACATAAAAGTACAATTGATCAAATTCTTAAACTGCAGGATTTTATTCTAAAAAAAATGAAAAATAAAGAACATGTTTTAGCCATTTTTATTGATTTTGAAAGGGCATATGACATGCTTCATGTACCCACTCTTTTAAGGAAATTTCAGAAATTGGGAATAGCGGGCAATATATATAATTGGGTTCAAAACTTTCTCTCTGATAGAACTTTCCAGGTTAAAGTTGGAGCAGAACTTTCTGATAAATTCAAACAACAGAATGGTACTCCGCAGGGATCTATAATATCTCCACTTTTATTCCTGATAATGATTAATGATATTCCCACGGGGGTGGATGGTGTTAATATGTCACTTTTTGCTGACGATAGCGCAATTTATATAGGTAATAGAAATATAAAAATTTTAGAAAATAAAATTCAACTATCAGTCACTTTAATACAAGATTGGTGCAATAAAAACGGGTTTAAAATATCTATTAATAAAACTACTGGAGTTCTTTTTTCAAAAAGAAATGATACATCAAAGATTAATATAACGATTGACCGGAAACAAATTAAGATTGAGGATAAAGTCAAATTCTTGGGGGTAATTTTTGATAATAAATTGAGTTGGAAACCCCACATTGATTACATTATTGAGAAATGTAAAAAGAGGTTAAACTTAATAAGAGCTATAAGTGGTTATAGTTGAGGAGCTTGCAAAAAACTCTTTTGACTATTTATAGAGCTTTAATAAGGTCTATTTTAGATTATGGTGACGTTGCTTACTCTTCGGCATGCAAGTCATACCTAGATAAACTTACAACTATTCAAACTGAGGCACTAAGACTCTGTTGTGGTGTTCCAAAAGGAACTGCCGCATCAGCACTCCAGAATGAGTGTGGAGAATTGCCTCTTCATTTAAGAAGACTCCAAAATTCATTGAAATTTGGGACTAAGATTTTGGGAAATAAATGTCACCCTACTAAAACGATCATGGAAAATCACTGGACAAATGTTTATAGAACATCTGATAATAAAGAACATTCTATCTATACTCGCACCTCTGAATTCTTTAGTTTACTTCCTGCATCATTTATTGGTCCTTCATTCCCTTCTGCCCCTCCGTGGTGCA
>OX243819.1:38848045-38913045 GCA_945859605.1 Lumbricus rubellus
CCCTAACCGACCCTCACGATGCCTAACCGACCCTCACGATGCCTAACCTAAACCTAACCTAATGTAAATATAGGTTAGGCATCGTGACGGTTGGTTAGGCATTATAAGGGTCGGTTAGGATCAGGTTAGGCATCGTGAGGGTCGGTGAGGGTTAGTGGTAGGGTTAGTGCAGTCATTCATTAATTGTGGAAAAAGCACGAAAGGTAATAAAAAAAATCAGGTGATATAACCCATAAGTACCGAATAAATATATAAATAAATATATAAATGAATAAATAAATAAATAAATAAATAATTATAGAAATAATATTATATAAACATAAATACACAGATAGATAAATAAACGAACAAAAAAATTATAAATGAATAATAATTAAAAGATAATAAACAAATAATAAATCAACCAATCAGTCAATAAATCAATAAATATATCAAGTAACACATAAAATTATATACTAGATTATTAAACCAATAAACAATTGAATAATAAAAAATAAAAATAAACAATAAATTAATCAATCAATTATAAATAATAAGATAATAAATGAATTGACAGATAAATAACTAAATAAATCGGTTAATATATTTGGAGACGTGCAATATAAGCGATGTAGGACAAGTAGACAACTAAGGGATAGGACAGGATTTGAACACCAGTCTCGGTTGCTGTACGTGCGTTCACTTTCCTTTTAGGTCGGCTTCATAGACTACATCGTTCACCCCCTGTGGGAAGCGTGGGGTGAACTCGTCTACCCCGACTGCCAGGACATCCTGGACACCCTCGAGACAAACCGCGATTGGTTCATGGCAAGGATGGGGAGTCAGGGTGAAGGAGTTCTGAGGGAGGAACCGAATGAGGATGACGATGATGACGATGATGATAACGCCGACAACAACGATTACGACAACGACGACGGAAATGCGGCAACGCCATCGTAGCAACGACGACAAGATGGACGAAGTGGTTGAGCCACGCGGGCGAAGTGGTTGAGGTTGCGTGTTCGAATCTTTCCAACATTGAATGAAACTTCTGTGAATTGACAAGTACATAATTATTGACACCGGTTGACGTTATGTTGACGTTATGTTGACGTAATGTTGACGTTATGTTGTTGTTGTTGTTGTTGTTGTCGTTGTACACAGGTGCTATATAAATGTAGGAAATAACAGTTTAACTATCTAAATTCAACTTGACAACGGCAGACACTTAATAAGACCCTCGAGGTTGTCATGACAACGCCATAAAAAGTGAAGGTTACCATGACGGCGACAGAACAATCGGAACGTTGCTATAACATTAGAGTGACAACAAACCTAGTTGCTATGACAACATCAGAAAGTCATCGAGGTTGTCACGACAATGCCGGAACAAGTCGATAGAGTCGATGTTGTGACTTGTTGTCATGACAACGATGCAACAACGCAAAGGCTGCCATAGCAAAATAGCGACTGAAAGGTCAGTTGACATAACAACAGCATGATGCCGCGGTAGACGCTCAAATTGTGGCGCTAGATAAATGTATTGGTACTTGTTTTAGTACACAATGTCATGTAGGCCTACTACATATAATTATGTAAGTGGAAGACACTGACGGTAACAAAGATGGCGCCGGCAATGACGATAACGATAATCACCGACGATGACGATGATGATGACGATAATGAGCTAAGAATAAAAATATATTTTGTTAAAGAGAATATAATTATTTTGTTCATTAAAGAAAGCAAGCAGATTATTTTGTTTAACGAAAACTGTAAAATATATTTTGTTGCCTTCACCATGTCATGATTTGATTATGATTATATTCGAACAAAAGAAACTTTGAATATCATCACCATGGTAAACCGCTCTCGTGTCATTACAAATATGATTAGTAGCCTATCGCCCTATACTCTCCTGCCCAAGCGTGTGTAAAGTATCATCGTATAAGGAAACTGATGGAAAAGCAGAAAGATGATGTCTATTACACTGTTTTACTTGTTGGTTTTAATTTTTAAAAAGAGTTATTACGGTACCGTATCAAAAAATTTCCATGACCGTGTGGTTTGAACATAAATTGGGTTGCGCTGCAACCATATATAGCGCTGGAGGATTATGTTTTGAAGGTGTGGGCTATAGTAGTAGTTTCAGCCTAACGACACTGTGTGATAGCAATGACCATTAGTTGTTACATGTTTAACGACACTCCTCTTCTACTCCTCCCTCCTCCTCCTGCTCATCCTGCTCCTGCTTCTCCTCTTCGTCCTCCCTCCTCGTCTTCCACCTCCTCGTCCTCGTCCTCCCTCGTCCTCGTCCTCATCCTCCTCGTCCTCATCCTCCTCGTCTTTGTCGTCGTCGTTCACCTCCTCTTAACCACAAACCTCAACATTCCAGCCCACTGCATAGTGCATACCCACTACACTATCGCACGCCTATATAGTTACAACGCACACCTATAATAGAGATTATTGGGAAAAGCAATTGGTAGGTCTACACCGAGGTGTGTGGATAGATCTTGGGTCTACACCGATACCTTCAGTCGAGTCAGCTCTATTATCTATTGTTGATTAATTACTTGGTCCAAGCGCGGGAAATCTACATCTTCAGTCAGGGTCATACAGGGTGAGAATTGCCGGGGGGGGGGTTGGGGGGTTCAACCCCCCAGTCATTTTTAGAGCCCCATGTTAAAGTATGTTTTTCATACCCCAATTTCAAGTTTATCATAGGCCAACCCCCCCAGTTATTTTTCCACAATTCTCATACTGGGGTCATAACAGCTTGGCCCATGTGTTGGCCTACAGTGTAGCCTAATGTAGCCTAGACCTCCAAAGATTCGCAGGGTCACACAAAAGCGATGCGCAGGGAGACCATTCACTGAGCCATAAACGCGGGCGCTACGATAATGATTATGGGCCTGACAGGATGATAATCATGTCAGGCCCATTATCATAGCCCTATTTGGTCCGCTTTTGATGCCAGATAAGAATCCGGGGGATTTAAAATCTGGTTTTGTCCAAAGTCACCTTAGTGAATAGTGATGTTTAAAAATAGGTCTAGTTTGTTCCGAAAGGGAAGAAATACAGAATGACTAGGCCCTACGGCCTATCGCTGGATTGTAGGCTAAATCAGTTGAAGACAAAAATAATAGGGTCTATAATAGCCTATGACAGCCTATTCCAGATGCGTGGACAATCGACATGTGCTAAATATTTAAGACTATAATCCGCGCTGATCATAATGCCAGCGCATGGACTCATAACACGCAACAGGCTGTCCAGCTTATAAAAACAATTTCGCGAATCTGCACATTAGGTTTAATTAAGCTGCACATTAGCACGTTGCGGCTTATCACCGCCAGGTGACCGAGCTGTACGTCCTGTGTTTACTGTCATTTTGGGGGCGGATCCGACGCGCTCATGTCACGTGACGCGCGATTCGTACAGACCACGGAGGAGGCGTTACCCGCCGCGATGCGTCGACCGACGCCGACTTTTCGACCATAACGCCGGCTAATTAGCTTAATTAGGATCGTCAGTCGTCTCTAATTCAGTCTAGTTGTACGCATTCTCGCACTGCACTTGGCATTTGCAGTTGCACTGTAGCAGCACGTAGTGAAACGGATCCGAAAACGACTGAAATCATCCACACGCGTATGCAACGGTTTGGATTCGGACGTGACGGTGTTTTGGGTTCGAAGCTGAAGATTTCTTCCACTCCCCTTTTGTGGAAAAAACCGCCAACCAACCGACAAACCTTTCGGATCCCATTTGAGGCGAATGCTGGTTTTCGTCGTCGCTATTTAGTTCGTCTATGAGAATTGAGAATTCCATTTGTTTCAACCCCGGTTTTTCGTCGGACGTTCAACATAGTCCCCAGTTCAACTCTTGTTTATTGTTCGACAACTCTGACGCCATGAATTCGCTGTGTGTTGGGACGAACTCTGCAGACGACTCCGACCTGGACCTGATGGAACCCGTGGAAGGCATGACACCGGATGAAGAGGTTAGATTTAACGAAAAGAGACGTGCTAATGGCCTCGTGGTAAATGTTTTCTCACTCGTGTCTCCTTCGAAATGTGTGTAACTATAATGTAATGTATTCTGTAATGTAATGTAATGTTGCCCAAGGTAGGCAACGCTCTTATTACAAGATAATATTACAATGAGTAATAATTATTGACCTCAGTATACATGGACAACTCATGACTTCTTAAGGGGAAGTATCTACACTTCCGTTCATATTTGTCCTCCCCATAGTGCAAAACAGATTTAGATTTATGGCCTGAACTTAGCTTTAATTTGTTTGGTTTTATAGAGTGGACATTGTTGTCCATTTTGTTATACTGTGGACTTGACACTACGAAATTGAGTTTCCATAAAGGGTCACATTATCAAATTTATATGGGAAGATGCAAGAATGTACTGTTCAATTTTGCAGGTGACCTAAAGTGACGGGCAAAGTATGCTAAATTCGTTTTTGATAGAAGGGATAGTGGCAGGTGAGGGCGAGAGAGAATGGAATTGATAAGTATATTGAGCAGAGGAAAAAGAACAGTTTTCAAGTACCGGTACTTGCAACAGTTCACAGAGAGTGGACCGTTTCAGTGTCCCAGTCTTCCTTTGGGCCCCATCTTCAGTTTTAAGTCTTCTTTTCACACCCCCACTTCACACTCCGAACTCCAGTTTTTTTACAATTCTCATATACTGATGGTAGTATGTCCGTCAGCAAAAAATATGTATAATGAATATAAATAATTAAATATATATGATTTTCAGACGAGGATCATGCCTGAGAATTTTTTCTGAAGAGGTGCCAAATAAATTGGGATAATGTAGAAATTACAAATAAGAAATAATGGCATGCATGTTTGTGCATGCTTTGCATGTGCACAGTGCACATATGTATGGTATATATAATATGTTGAAACATGATATATTGCATGCAATATGTATGTGCATTGGCAGGCATTTGTGCAGCACGCATAATTACTTGTTTATGTATCCATCTCTATCTCTATGGCTTTACAACAATTCACATGTCAATGCGTTTGAGTGCAAGTTCTGTTCTTAACGTCAAACCGCACCCCCACCCCCCACCCCCACCCCCGACGGGTTTGACGGAGCACTGCGACAGATAGACACTATTTGCATCTCCAGTTTCCGAGTACAAGTGCCTCGTCTATGACAGGGTCTTAGAATTCCTTGAGTCTGGAAGGATAGCTCAGCAGTGTCCCCCCCCCCGACCATTCAGCGCCTTTCCCACCTGTCCAGGTGTGCTATTCTGTTGCCAGGCAACGGGAAGGCCTAACCGATGCCAGCCATTGTCCGCCGGACAATGCTTTACGGCCGTGGTCGTCGTCGGTGGCCTATGCTGTAGGCGCTTTTCGGCCGATGCAGATCTGGATGCATTGACGGAGGTCTACCGTATATCCTCCTACCGTATATCCTCCTCCGTTTGGATAGTCTGCCTCCCTTGCTATCGACGCACCACTTTTATGGTCCGATGGGTTTGACAGATAAAAATACGATCGCTGAATAGTGAATATTTGTTGAGAATTGCTGGCCATGTTTTGGAACATTTGAGGGTTTTTTGTAAAGGCTCTACATAAATGCCACGATGCGTACATACATGTATGCATGAGTGCATGCATGGAGAAATGAGTGCATTATTATATTCGACTATGCGTACTATTTGTTTACGTATATAATAACAGATACTTGCATGCATGGGCAAACAAACAAACGCAAGCATACACACACAATGTTGCACTCGCTTGCTCACTCGGTCACTCACTAACTCAGTCGCTCACTTCCTCTTACACATTTGTTCATTCAATCACTCACGCGCATGCATGCACAAACACACGAGCAAATACGCACATGCACGCACACGCACACACATGCACACACACACACACGCACATTAAATCGATTGCAAATATATTATTTTAAATGAAATGCTAATTTATCAATGTGATGTTCAGTACTGTATGTATGTACAAGATGTCAATTTTTTTCATGAAGTGTCTGTTTATTAACGAGGTCAATTTATTAAGTATGCATTATAAGATATAAATTTCTTAATGTCGATATAATTATCAGGTTAATGATATGTCAGTTTATGTTAATGATACGTAACATGTGTTTTGCTGTTTTTGATTTAGGTTCGAACGTTGTTTGTCAGTGGTCTTCCAATGGACGCCAAACCTCGTGAACTCCATCTCCTATTCCGATCCTTCCGAGTAAATATATTCACATTTCTTCAAATTTCTTTCTGATAAAATTTATCTTGTTGTGGTTGTGAAATTTATGTGGTTGCTGTCTGGTTGGAGCATTCAGTTTGTATGGCCGAGTGTTCTGGTGCAATCTTTAGCCACTGAGATGGTTGGTGTGTTGGGACCTTTTGCATGGATTATATAGATAATGGCGCTAAATAAATGCATTATGATGATGATGAAGAATGCTTTCTTTGCTTGGGCTGAGACGGGAGTGCCTCTGAGTTTGGATCTTGAAGGAGTGCTTTGTAAATTCTGATTGATTGATAGATGGAATACTAAAGTTTAATGAGAGGTCTCCACCAGAGTGTTTGTACTCTGAAAGTGCCAGTCCAAAACCTGGATAAAGGAGGAGGGAGACGCTAATGGTCTTTGTTATAACACAGTGTCGTTAACCTGAAACAACTACTAGATCAGACTTCAGTAGATTTGCGATGAATAAGTTTTTAGACTGGATTTTCCAGATGTTCATTTAAATATAGTTAATTAGATTTGACCAGCATTTTCTAATTATCAAACTGTACTAAGTGACTTGTGATTTGTTTGCTGAATCTAGGGTTACGAAGCATCACTCTTAAAAGTCAACACCAAAAACGGAAAACTGACGACAGTAAGTAGCGAACCATTCACTTTGGTTGTTTGTAAATATGATGCAATCTGAGAATTGCATCACTTACTAGATTGGGTCAAACATTGATTTATGTGGAGCAGCGGTCGGCAATGAAGATTTTACTGTGGGATTCTAAGAAAGACTACAATGGTTGAACCCCCAAACAATTCTCACCCTGAACCTGAAATGAAACCACTTAATATCTGTTGCTTGTCTTTGTTCATATCAACGATGATTAGTGTTGCCCTCCTCGTTTATTCAAACTTGGGACTGGCCCTGGCAGGGTGTAACCAGTGCTGGAGTTCTTTGAAATCTGTAGCACTTTATCACATTGGCCACTGATTTGCTGTGTTAAATGACTCAATTTGGGACGTGTTAACACGTCCCTCGCGGCCAATGTGTTGAGGTCTATGACCAGAATCCGGGCTTATATTATAAAATATGATTTACCTATAGCTGCAAACACTGCTTTTTCACAGTTTTAATTATTACTTACTGATTGTTATTGTTGTTAATAATAGTAATTAATAACAATTATTATACATGTAGTTATCAACACCACCCAGATGTTCATGCTGTTGCAGTACTCTCGACTCCTGTTGTAATTATTACTTGCTGATTACTGTTATAATTAATTATAATCAATAATAATAATTATTATAGTTATGAACATCACCCATATATACGTTAATGTTCTACAACTATCCCATAATTTATTTTACTAATTAAGATCCAAAAGAAAGATTGTCGTACTGAAGGATCGTTTGTAGGATAGCTTGAAAAAAAATATAATCATGCATGTAAAATATAATTATAATATTGCATATACTGACTTGTTGTAAGATGTTGTGGCTTGGCTGACTTAATTTGTGTTGACTGGTTTGTGTTGACTGGTTTGTGTTGACTGGTTTGTTGTTGTCATTTTGCAGCCGGTTGGCTTTGTTTCGTTTGGCTCACGAGAAGAAGCCGACTCCGCTAGACATGAGCTTCAGGTCAACTTTAGTTTTTCAACTTATTGTAACTATAGAAAATTTGACTCTAACAGCAGTCTGGGAATATTTACCTAAAGTTGCCCTTTGTACCTATACTTGTTCTGTAACATTTTATACTGATACCGTTTACTTTAACGTTTTATCTTTTCTCTATCTTTACCTTTTATTGTTACCTTTTAATTTTACCATTTTGTGTTGACCACGTATTGTTGCCTGCTACCTTTGCCCTTTATTTAACCTCTTATTTTAGCCATGTTTGTTGCCTTTGACCTTTGCTCTTATATATTCTGTTACCTTTTTGCTTTTACTTTTGCCTATAGCTGTTGCCTTTATGTTGGTAGGGTGTTGTGTTTGACCCGGAGTCACCAACAACGCTTCGTCTTGAATTCGCGAAGACAAACACAAAGATGATGAAACACGGTCCATTGTTTCCTCAACTGGCAGCGGCGCCACTTCAACCGTCGACTGCCATTTTCCATTCGTTTCCAGGTGGTAAGTGTTTTACCATGTGCTGCCTCAAAGATCCATTTGCACCAGTCACTAAGAATGACCAGTTGCTAAAAATCACCTGTTACCAATATTGACCAGTTGATAAAAATGACCAGTTATTAGAAATAAATGACCATTTACGAAAACACCTTCCCACACAAGTGTATGCAAGTGACCACACTAAAAACCGCTAGTCACTTTGAAGACCAAAAATACCAGGTGCTGAAATACAACCTGTTGCTAAAAGTGACCTGGCACTGGAAATTGCTAGTGAGTAAAAATAATACAGTAATAAAAAATAGTTAATCCGTCATAAAAATGACCTGTTAAAAAAATGATCAGTTGGGAAAACAAGTTCTCAGTCATTCCCTGAAAATGAATGGTTCCTAAAAATGACCAGTCATAAAAGTGATACGTTACAAGTAATTATGACCAGCTAGTGAAATGAGCAGTTACTAAGAAACCTATTGCTAAAACGGCCAGTCACTAAAAGGACTTGTTTCTGAAAGTTACCAGTCACTGAAAATGACCAGAGCATTCTAAAATTGTCTGTTGCTAAAAGTGACCGATTGCACAACATTGTGTTAAACATCACGCTCCTTGTTTACAGCTGATCTGGGAAATGGCCAGTTTATCGCTGGTCTTCCTGAACAATGGGTAACCGCATCGCACCACTTTGTGCCAGCACCGTACACCACTGATCTCGGGTCTTTGACGACCGTCTTGCACCATCCGGCACTTTACCAGCACGCTATGGTGCCAAATATTCCCGTTCGTGTTAGTCAGGTAGGCTGTCCACCTTCTTTGTTTTTTCGTTTTGTGTTCTATTATATTTTATGATGATTACCTACTCACTCCATTCTTGTTCTCACAACTGTGAGATTCCTCTTGCTGACGCATTAATTAACCAGGTGTGGTTTTAGAACATTGGATGCTATTCAAGTTTATCCTCTTTCTCTCCGGAGTTCTGTCATGCTTCACTATTATATATTGTAATTGTAGCAAATGCACGCTTAGATCGGTCTAGCATCAAGGTACAGGTTACATGAAAACTAAGATTTGTTCGTTGCTAACATTGTTCTTGTAAGATAGTTCATAGTTCAAGTTAAGTTCAGTGGTAAGTTTTGTCGATTGTTTTCTATTTGTGAGTGTTAATTGTTTGTCCTTAATTGTCAGTAGTAAATTTATTGTTAATTGTCTTTCATTGTTAATTGTCTTTTATTGTCAATAGTATTTTATTGTCAATAGTGTTTTATTACTAATTGTCTTTTATTGTTAAATGTCTTTTATTGTTAATTGTATTTTATTGTTAACTGTATTTTATTGTTAATTGTATTTTATTGTTAATTGTATTTTATTGTTAATTGTATTTTATTGTTAATTGTCTTTTATTTCTTATTATCTTTTATTGTTAATTGTATTTTATTGTCAATTGTCTTTTATTGTCAATTGTCTTTTATTGTCAATTGTCTTCAATTGTTGTCTTCGATTCTGGATTGATTGATTCTCGATCCAAATATTTCTCTTGACAGTTCCATTCCGCCTTGATGGCCAGTCCAAATGGAGCGCTTTCTCCGGTTGGAATGCCACTTCGAAATCACTACCAGCCGAACCACCTCATTGCTAGTCCAGCTCCTGGGATGACCCCTGGTGGAATGACCCCTGGTGGGATGACCCCTGGTGGGATGACCCCTGGACTATCGCCAGAATCGCTTGCTTCAAACGGACCTTGCTCAACGCTCTTTGTTGCCAACCTCGGACATCTTTGCTCGGAACGTCAACTCTCCGACATTTTCAGCAGGTGAGAAGGCGAAAAATGGTCTTTTTGAATTCTTAAGGTGCAGGAGAAAGGACTTGTGTGGACATGTGGCTACGAGTCAAGTCAAGTTTATTGCTCCCAAGGACAAAAACCGAAAGTAGAGCAATTACACACTATTTCTACATGTACTGGGACGATAAGGTTGAGTCCAACCTATTGATTGTATAGTATTAGTAGTGCATGGGAGCAATAGATGATAGGCATACAGACAGACAGTGAGAGGGACAACGAGAGAGAGACGTTGAAAGGTAGACAATGAAAGTCGATGAGAGATGGACAGAGAAATGAGAGACAATGGGATTCAACAATAGACTGATCATGAAAGACGATGCGAGGCAACACAAGACAATTATTAAAGACAGTGGAAGACAATGAGAGTGTGGGATGGTGGTCCACAGAGGCCTGGATAGTAATAAAATATAATAAAATATAGGAGCTGTTGGCTGTGGGTTTTCTCATACTGGATGGAAATTCCCCACTGATAGCTGTCGTGTAGTGCACATTGGAAGGGAATAGAAGGATCTAGGAAAACCTAAGTTGATGCTGCTTGACTGGATATAGTGGTGGGAGGATGCAGGATGAAGGGAAGAGTAGCATGATTTTACGTTTGAATTTGCCAAAGAGCACTGAACATGCGGAAGAAGATGGCAATTTATGTAGCACCATTCGAATGATCACTAGATAGCACTCTTGTCATGAGATAAATTTTGCAATATTTTCGAAGAAGCTTGTTGACTTCAAATTTCTAAAACTGATGGTTGATTGAAATTGGATTGAATAAGTGATTGCATTTTTGATTGCAGCATGCCTGGATTCAGTCGAGTTCGATTGTACACGAAAGGTGGATCGTCCGTTGCGTTTGTCGACTTTACGGTCAGAAGAATTTCTTCGAATAATTATGATCATTCTCATTTTATATATATTTACACAATGTTTGTATAATTCTCATTTTATATGATCTGTACACAATGTTTGTATAATTCTCATTTTATATGATCTGTACACAATGTTTGTATAATTCTCATTTTATATGATCTGTACACAATGTTTGTTTTTCATCTGATTTCCAATTAGTCATACACAACAACCATTGAGCAAACTGCTTGTATGGAAACCTGCATTTGAAATCTAACACATGTAAAATTTTCTGTGATAATTCTCAAAATGATTGTTTGAATGATTGATATGTTACTCGTTCAGTGTGTTGATCAAAAGTTTGAAAACGAATTCTGACTTCGCAGCATCTTGTTGATTGTTAGTTATTGTGCAGTTTGTGATTTGTAAACCAATTAATTTATTCGGGAAGTTTTATATAACGCCTCTTCAAGGTTGGCTTCTCAGAACCACCAGACCCTCGATATACCACCTAATCTTGCAAAGCACAAGTTGCGTAGCACTACTTCAGAGAACAGATCAGAATACTTGTGGCACCATCATATTACGTAAGAGGAGATTTTTATAGCGCTCTGTGAGTTGATTAATTGGCTATTTTATTTCTCTTATTGCTTTCAATACCAACTGATTGATTTTCGATTGATTGATTGGTGGATTTATGAAGTTGGCTGTTGCATGTTCTTATTCATTTGTAGGATGTTCGTTGTGCCACGGATGCCATGCATTGTCTCCAGGGAACTATTTTACTGGGGTCTGACCGCGGAGGGATACGAATCGAATACGCAAAAAACAAAATGGGTGAAACGGTAAGCAACATTCTTTTCAACTTCTCAAAGCAACTGAGATTTTGTAGCAAAGTGAACTGAATGTAGTCAAAGATGTAGGTAAACATGAAATAATGAAAATCTAATAGTCCCATTGGACATCTTCAATATGCTTTTCAACAATGTTATATGTAACAGTTTCGTCAGCATTTCGTGTTTTCGAGCCCTGTCATCTGTCGCCGCTCAACTCTATCGACGCAACCTGTACCAGAGACTCTGAATATTCACACCATCTGAAGGCTGTTGACGGGATTCCATTGGATGATTCATGTGTCTGCGAGGGATCGCCACTGATGACTGTTTCCGGCTCACTGTGACTTATTTTGCTATTTGTTGAAATTTTCTTGTTGCTATGACACTTAACATCACTTCGGCTAGTTAGCGCAGAGAGCACTTCTGAGTAGATTTCTTTAAGAGGCGCTATATAAATACTCAGAATAATAATAATTATTATTGTTATTTTTTATCCAGTGGCAGTTGAGGATTTAGTGTTATGCTTAAATCCTTGTCTAAATTGACGTTCAAACGCGTTTGACGAATATATATAATGTTGTTTGGTCGCATTTTAAAGGTGTCTAGCGTGGTCATCTTATTAATTTTAGTTTAATGACAAATTTGCAAAATGTTCACAATTTACAAGATTATCTTGTATTCTCAGCGCAACATGTAGGGCTCTTCAAGTCAAACAAGGAATTCTAACCATTTTTTTTACAATTGCACTTTCCGATCAAAATCTGCCCTTCCATTCTTTTTACATGTTTCTATTCTATCTATATCTGTTCCTACATACATTGTATCTGGTTCTGCACAAAACCAATTTCTTCTCTGGGTAGTTGAACTGAAAGTGCTACTGAATGGTTGCTGCCTGGAGCAGCACCATACAAATTAATGTAGATGTAATCTGTAAATGAATTTCAGTGTAAGGTAAATAAGTAAGGTATATTCTTTAATACAACAGGCTGACAAACAGCATGCTGGTGAGCAAGCATTGTAATATAAAATTCATATAAAACATTAAAAACTGACAAGACTAAACAAGCTAACAAACCTAATTAATATGTGAACAACATTCTAGCTATGAATAATTTCGTCATTTGTAGAAACGAAAGGATGGCTCGTCTCTGATCATGTCTCCTTGAAGTCTTCGTATATGCAATGCTTTTCCAAGATGTACAACGATGCAACGACCTTGACAGGTTTCAAGATGACCTTCATTCGACAACGGTGGAATTCGACAACGGTTCAGCAGCTAATTTATTCCTAGCTTTACGACGTATTTTGTGTTTTCTTGAGTTTATGTAATTTATGAAGAAAATGTTATGTGAAGTTTTTAGTGAGTGGATGATGTTGCTAAAGATATTTGAGTAAATCTTTTAAGGAGATATTGAGTCTATGTGAAGTTGTTGACGTATTGAGATGCAGTTGGTGGGATGGTTGTACTGATCTGCATGTTTGAGCATAAGGATATGAGAACACTTGTTATTGGTCATTGTGCTCGAATTTGGAGAATTTCGTAATAATAATGATAATTATTAATTTTATTATTAAATTAGAGATTAAATTAATAAATTATGATAAGACTAGGATCATGATTAAATAGATAATATTTGGAAATTAAATTATTAAATAAATAATCTGATAGTTGTAATAGTAGCTTTAAAATGATTTAAAGGAATTTGAATGAATAAATGATAAAAATCGGAAATAGTAAAATAAGCAAGAGTAATTGGAGTTTAATTAATAATTGTTTATAGCAACGGAACTGAAATAAGCACATAATAATAAATATTGTCAGTGTAAGTAAGAAATTTATGAAAAAGAGCATTGAAGAATCTTCTATGTTAAAGCAGATTGTGGAGTTGTTCATGAAAAAGTATCTACAGATAAAAATAATTTACACTAAGCACTTGTCTTTGTTGCCTTTCAAGTTGTGTCACTTTTCTGTTGGGAATTGTCATGACGACGGTAAAATTGTTACTCATTACGGTTGGTATACGTTTGCGTGTTTTCGAGTTTCACATTTTGAAATTTGTTCCTGGGTCTTTTGTTGAAAGATTTGGCTTTTCATTGTTGATAAGATTTGGGTTGTTTTCTGTTTACTTTAAGTTTTGGGGCAATTCATTGTTTTGTTTAAGTGTTTGTTCTTTGTCGTTGAGATGGTAACAGTACTGCTCAGTGTTGTTGAAATTGTGGTGCTTTATAAATACATAGTAGCAAACAATAATAGCCATGATAAGTTTAATAATTATATAGTGATATTAATAAAAGTAATGATAATAATGGTGATGATGATGGATGGATGGATGATAGATGATACGACCTCAATGTACTTGCTACAGCTATTGAAAGCATTGCTCAATAAATAAATGTATGATGATATTTATCAACCTCAGTGCATTGATGCAGCTATTGAAAGTTTTTCTATTGGGTGGATTTTCACAGACTCGTTGGCTAAGCGTGTCAGAGCCTAATAAAAAAGTCTAAGCTGGATAAATATTTTACAACTGCCGTATTCTTGCTACAAACAAAATCTCAGCATAATATTTCGATATGACTATTCAGATTGTTTCTTGGTTGACTTGTTTTCGGCTGAGGCCTTTTTGGTGTTTTTCAAAGTCATGCTTTAATTGATTTAGCCTCATATTGGTGAGAGCCGTTGTCCTTACTTGCCATATCAAATGTATCGGAGTAAAGTGTAATGTAGCTGTTTACATTCCGAATTGTAAGCCAATTCTTGTCGCGTTACAATTATGTGGACCGTGAGGTAACTTGCTTCAAGTCGCGTTGTTTTAGAACTGTATTCAAGAGATTATTTATTGATGTGTTTTGCCAAACAATGCTAGACAACTTTCATGACTAAACTTGCGATAATTATCATGTGCTTTTTTGTGTGTTGAAAGTTTTACATTTTACCGGACTACGTAGCATTGAAGTCGATATTTATTGTAGTTGAGTTTGTTGTTATAATTATATTGCAGTTTCTTCGATTTTTCCGTATGTTTTAATCAGTTTAATTGTTGCCTATTTTGTTGTGTTGCTTATGCGTAGATCGTGTGTGATTTATTGGTTTCGAACTATCTACGAAATCTCTAGCAAATGTGGTAATTGTTTTTGGCGCATAAACGTCGATAAGCAAGGCCGTAGCTAGGGGGGGTGTTTTGGGTGTTTGAACACCCCCGAAATGGAAAATTTAAAAAATAATAGAATGCATTTACTAGCACATGATGTAAAAACCATGAAACAGAGCCATGAAAACACCCCCCGAAATGAAAAATTTAAAAATAATATAAAAAACATGAAATTAGGCGAAAAATGGTTTTAAACAAGGTCGTCAGAAATTCTCCGCCGAAGAAACACCCCCCGAAATCAAATCCTGGCTATGGCCTTGTCGATAAGGACGATAACCATGAATAACCAAAGTTCTGATAGCTGTGATAACTTATTATAATGTGAAATAGCTTTAAAAGATGAAGGTATTTTTGAAGTGATTTCTCTGTCATTTCGTGATTTACGTAAACATTTGGTGAACTCGTAAAAGCAAATGTTTGTTAGCAGTGGATGCCGAGCTGTCGTATTCTTATCATGTTGTGTCTTTGGGATATGCTGTAGTTTTAGGGGTATACTGTAGTCTTGGGGATATGCTGTAATCTTGGGGATATACTGTAGTTGTAGGTACTGTTTACATATTTTTGTATTGCAGGATATCCTGTAGTCATAATAATATGATGGCATAGTATATAATACTGTTTTGATTGATATAATTATGCAGTTGTCAATGGTAATTACTGTTTTAATCGGTATAAACTGGAGTCAGAAATTTACTGTAGTCGTAGGAACTTGCTCTCGTTTTGCCCTTTGTCATTTGCTAATTTTCAAATGAATGTACTCCTGTCCCTCAACCTGTTTGCTATTCTGGATTAGAAATATTTCCAAGTGGCCATCTTGAACAGGTTCTTAATAATTTTTATTATTATTTACACAACATTCACCTAATTAGCAAATTTACTGTTCATGGCACTTAAAAAAATTCTGACCTATTTCTTGGTTATTCTAAATGTTTTTGCAACGATTTTTTTCTTGTTCGTTTTTGATCTGTTGCGCAAACGTTTGCTTTACGAGTTCATCGGGTATTATTGTGAGTTGAAAGTTTCTCTTAATCGTGTGCTGTTCGCTTAATTCGTGTATGTTAAGAACTTCGATCTCCTAGCTTGTGAATTATTTACTGATTTTACCGGATGGCCTTGATATATACATAGCGGATTTGATTGTGATTTTGATTGTGATTTTGATTGCCTGTTGTTTACAGTTGATTGTCTTGTTCGTTTTTCTATTCGTTCTAATTTGTCGAGTTCGCTTTTCTGAATTGTTGTATACAGGATGAATTTACGTGTGGCTTTGGAGTTTATTAAACTGTTCGATTAATAAGACAATATTTAGGCCTACACGTCCGTTTAGTGTAAGCTAGCGATGTCTTGTAAGACATGGTAATATTGCAAACTCTGAATTTCTTTAGCTCCACTCGATAACTAGGCATCTTGGGCCAAATAAAAATTAGCCTACTACTGAGCAATGAAGGTAGGCTAATGTTGGTAAAGTAGGACTACGGAAAGCGGGCTTGAGTAGGCTACTTGAGTTAAAAGTGTTGAAGTCCGACTGGTATGGTAATGAAAGGTAGGTAATTAAAAAAGGGGGGGTTGATGGAAGGGCGATAGATTCTGCATGGCAAGATTAAACGGAGGGACAATCGATGAGAAGGCCCAATTCTGTCTGATGGTTGTGAATGCGTGTGGAACTTTTGAGTTAAAGTAATCAGCTCCCAAGATCGGCAAAGACCGTTGAAAGACGCATTGCCGAGGACACCGTGCCAGAGGGGAGGATGTCTGGGTGGGAATCCAACATGTAGGTAGAGGTGACCAAATTTAGGGACACGGCCAATTAGAGATCGGCCTCTGCTGAACCCGCTCCAATGGTTGCACTCGGATCCCGGGGGTGGGTGGGTCAGAAATAAAGGTAAGGGGAAAGGAGAGGGCTTCCCGTAGGCTAAATGACGCAGCAGATGGCAGGATCGAGTCCGTCACGTGACCCTAATAGGCCTATAATTATGCTCTACAAACGTCCGTTCTTGTTCAAGGCCTACTACTAACGTGGTTTACGCGTGACTGCACGGTCATGGACGACATCCATGGGCCATTTTTTGTTGGTTGTTTCAGTTTAACGACGCCCTCCTTTATCCAGACTTGGGACTGGCACTGCAAGAGGGCTTTATTATAGTGGCGGAGTTCCGGTGCCTATAAATCATGACCAATTGCCGTTAGAAAAAAAATTGAATTTATCCTCTACACCGGCTTGGACGAATATAAATTATAGCAGTCGTTTACAGCATTTTAAAGGTGTCGAACGAAAGATCCAGGGAGTTGTTTTCAAAATAATCTGTACGTCATCCTACCACATGTTAGGCACCGGCATACACACTATTACACACTTATTACGCAGCCTGGACAGCTTCGTTGTCTACACTTTAAGCACTAGGCCTAAGTAGAGCTGTTCAAGCGGAGAGATCTATAAATTATTACGCCTTGAGCTAACGTCACTTATGAGAATTCGATCATCCGGACCTAGCTGTTGATAAGTTGGTATACGTGATCACTAATTATGTGGCGCCACTTTAAAGAGAAATACCCCATGGCCAGAGGCGCTCGGGCCAGACCTGACAACAGCAAACCACAAGAGACTGGTTTTGAAATGCTTGCTGAAAAGGGTCAAGAAAGAGTAAGAAGTAGGTCTACATTACAGAGACATCGATCGAGGTACCTCCTTAACGTTTTAGAGAAAGATGGAAAGATCGATGGACCCACCCTATTGAAGATTTTATGCCATGCAGCACTGTGGAATTTCGAGCGATATAGGGACAACCAGGTCACCTTGCGTGACAGAGCCAATGGATATACGACCTGGAACAGATAGCAAAGGCACACAAAGCTTCCTAAGATAATTCGGGACTTGTCTTGCTAGGCAATTACGCAATTACTTATTTTCCTATAGGACGACTTACCTTCTGAACTGCATGGCTACTGCGGAATGGTTTGGAAACGCCATCTTTTTTCGTGAATACCAGATTAGTCAATAAGCCTATTGCTAGTAATTGGGACGGAGGACGGCAGCTTAACATGAAGACAGAGGCCGTTGTCAGCAAAAATTGCTTTTTCATAATATTTACCTACAAATTAATTATTATAGATTGTCTTATGAAGTGTCTACATCTAGCTCACACATGGTTGGACGCATACGCTTGATGCTTATATAGTATTAGAAATCCACAGTAACAAAGTGTTTTATAATCTCCTTGTATTTGACGTTAATTGCGGAATTGCTTAATCTGCAGCTATAATCATAAAGTAATTATTATTACTATTATTTGTTTTGTATTTTATTCGAATAGATGTTTTCCCATCTTCTTCTTTTCTGAACAACGACTTCAAATTCGCTGGAAACTCCGATGTACTCTTCCGAGAATCCTTCTTGTGTCCTCGAGTTGCCATAGTGAACGATTCGGTAGCGACCCGCCTCCTGCCCCGTGGGAATGTCCCAGTTGATTGTCGTTGTACTCTCCTGACTGAACCGCGTGCAATTGTCCGCGTCCTCGTCTGGTACCGTAAGGCATGCGGTCGTCCAATGGAACCTTTGAGGGATCAATCAATAATTGATAGGTTAATAACTCATAGGTTAATCGGTGCAGCTGTACCTCTGCGAATCATGGGCGCCACACATAGGGGAAGAGGGGCACTTGAACCCTTCTGGAAAAGTGACATGTATTTTAACTACTATGTTTTGGCTTTCAACAATTATTTTCACTGCAGTAGAGCACTAATGGTAGATGTAGGACTACCAGATGAAACATTTAGAGATCTCTGAAAAATACCCATATTCTCAATTTTCTGCTTTTGCATTTCTTAAGCTCTTGCTGAGAATTTAACTGTGACCTTTGCCTTCTTCTGCAAAAATATAATGTAGGCCCTATGGAGTATGGACGGGCGTCCATGTCTCTGCGTTAAATGTTGGACAAGTTTCATAGCGAGCGGATAGAACAGCAAACAGAAAATCAATTCGGAAATAAGAGACGGATAATAATTATACAAAGAGTGATAAATAGACCTTTGATGATTAACTGAATGACTGAATAGATGTCTCACTTAAGCCTATGTTCAATTGTTCATCACTCACTCACCTGACTGATAGACCAATTGGATCAATAACGGTTTGAGTGAATGAATGAATGAACGAATGAATGAATGAATGAATGAATAGGTAGATTAATAATTGATCGATCTATCATTGTTCATGACTTGTGTTCGTGACTTACTGTGTTTCAACATCAGCGTCAATAAACCTGACGACCCATTCTGAGTTGACTGAATCCCATTGTTGAACCTCGAGGAACGTACCGTCCGTCTGAAGACGATTGCAACAATACCATGATAGACGACCATTTATAATACCATACCATACTATAAGCTTATAGCCTTAGAAATCCATTTAGTATAACTAATGCGGTTGAACACAAAATGATTACAGATGTTGCTTGTGTATGTATGTGCACTTGTTATAGCGCCCCTTCAAGCTCTCTCAACTCAGAGGCGCTCCCGATGCAGAGCGGACACTGCATCGGAGTTTCACGCCGAAGCGCTGAGCAATTGTAAGTGAAGGACTTGCCCAAGGTCCTTACGCGGGGAGGTGGATTCGAACCTCGGACCTTCCGGTTCCAAGGCAACGACGCCACCACTAGACCACCGCGCCCTAGGCTATATTGTGGTTTTCCATAGGATGAAAAAAGGCTCACTAATCTTCAACTCGCGGCAACACATCCCGCCCAAATATCATCGCGAGCTCTTAATTAAGCAAGTAAGTAGGCAAGTAGCTAATAAGCAGATAAGTAGGTAAGAAAGTAAAGTAAGTAATTACGTAAGTAAGTAAGCGAGCACGCAGACAACAACACTCTTCAGAAATAACCTTCTGACTCAACGCAACGCTTGTGAATGAGATGTCATGCGCTTGACTTTCGAGCGGCTCTTTAGAAGTTTGGAGATAACGATTAGACCTACGAGTTCTGCTTTCTACATTACAAAAGAATCTAGTCATGACTTTCTTTGTTTAATTATAAGTTCCGCTTAAGGATCTCGGTTTTGCGTTTCGTTTAGTAATTTTAGTTCTTAGAAATGCGACGAGAGAATGAATATTTCTCCACATAATTATACCTTTAGATCGTTCCTTGGATTTCCAGCCACAAAACTGACGCTCGCTCTTTCTCCCTTTTGTAAAGAAAAACAAGAAAAACAAGACAATTAGTATTAACGTTCAGAAATCAAGTCGTTCGATGTCCTTTTTAGCTTATGTGTATTTCACTTGGTAGGATGGTAGTTTCTCAGTTCTTCTTCTGTCTGTTCTCTGCTCTTAGGCAGGTTCAAATGTTTGACGTCTCCATTTCTCAGTTCTATAGAATGTAGGCCTATAATTATTTGCTGTTTTAGTGCTTGTGGGTTTGTATGTTTAGAGCTTAACAAATTAAACTCCGAACCCCAACAAATTCTGACCCAACCAAATACCGATCCATTCATGAAATTCTAGAAGACATGTTTGAAAAATGAACTTATAAATTATTATAATTCGTTACAGAACTGCGTATACGCCGATCCAACCTGAAGGTCATCTTAACCCCACGCAGATATCTTTTCTCTGCTACATGCAAATTCAGTCGCTTACCTGTGAATAGGTTGGTAGGGCGTCCTCAAGAACATCGCCGAATGTTGTGCCTTCTGGAGTTATATCGACCTTGAAAAAGCCAAGGGCATCTTCTGGGTAATCCAAAAAATCAAACGGTTCTGGTCCTTTGTCCACAGGTTCACCCTACAACCATCCACAGACCACAGTCAACCCGGGTATCGAAGTCCGTTCGTACGGTACATTTATCCGTTCGTCCGTCCGTCCGTCCGTCCGTCCGTCCGTCCGTCCGTCCGTCCGTCCGTCCGTCCTCCGTCCGTCCGTCCGTCCAGGGCTGCTTTTAAGGAATTTTTAGAACTGCACAACTCCTTCTTTCCTTTCCCATCCTTCATTAAATTACTTTCTATTGGAGGGCAATGACCTTTTTGCTAGTTTTGACTGCACACAAGTTCTTCTACAGCTGCATAAATCCATTTAGAACAGTTTACTGCACATTTTGTGTACAAGTACACGTTAAAAAAGCCCTGCGTCCGCCCGTCCGTCAATCCATCCATCTAGTTGCCAATCGATAATTAGTTGTCATGGAAGCATCATTTCCATGGAGACGCCTACCGTTGCCATAGCCACGGCTAGAGACTCCACTAGCTTAGTGTAAGCCTGGAGTTGGTTCGGGCCAAATGTTGTTGACGCTCCCTCGTAACGTTGCATCTACAATACAAAACAATTATACAGCACAGTGTAATAGAATGCAAGGCAATACAATGCAATGCAATACAATTCAATGTAGTACAATTCAATACAAGACCATGCAATATAATACAATAAAATGCAATACAATACAGCACACTGCAGGACAAAAACAATACAGCAGCGGTTTTCATGCTTTTTGTTATTGTGAATAATTTACAAATCTGGATATTTTTTTAATAATGTGAATACTCGATCTATGGTCCCGAGGTTGCAGGTTGGTGTTATACCCAGGGGCTTTCATCTGTATTCCGAGGAGGCGATATAATAGCCCAGTGAAAGCAGGGGAATATGAGATGAGCTAAAACCGACGTAAAACCGGTCCAGGAGGGCAAAGGAGATGAATTGAGCCAGATCTTTTTTATCAGTCAGTCGGTCGGTCGGTCGGTCAGTCAATCAATCAAAACTTAATTTAATGCAGATAGAAGCCACTGATCATATAGGCCTACCTGATATTCTTCGAAGGTTGTGAGGTAGCTGACAAATGCGTTAGACAGGCTGATGACGAGCGTCTGAGTGGTGCTTGGATAACCATTGGCCAACAACACCTAGATGTGAATATCAACACATTATTATTTTGGATCACAACATCTCGCCACATTATTACCAATTATTTTCTTGACGCATATTTACCACAGTTTCACAGCATGACTAAACGTCTGTTACACGTGTCTGACACATGTTTACGTTCATTCAACATCTCTGCAAATGTTTAACATAAAATTATATCCTGCATATGTGACACAATTAGGCCTAAGCTTGAGACATGGCAGTGATGTCGCACACAATATACATACAAGTAAATGATTCCTATAGGCCTAACTCACCTCTTTCACCGCTTTCTGAAGTCTCCGCCCAGACATTGTCCTATACGAATTAAGCAACATAACATTATAAATGCGATTTTATACCCACATAGCCTATACACAGTTCATAGCCATCTAAACACACGAATGCACGAATACTTCGAAGACTATAATTATTGAAGGCATGAAGTCAAATAAAAATTATTATTACAGACAGAATATGACATAGAAATGGAGATTTTGAGCTATATTTTAGCTTAGTTTTATTATTCAAATCAAATCAAATCAAATCAGTTTATTCTGAGAATGAACAAGACAAACAAAACAAAATCAAGGTATACTGCAAAGAAAAATACTAGGCTACACAGTAGGCCCTACACATAAATAAAAATTAATGTTCGCAGGACACCTTGATAGTATAAACGGTGAACACTCAGAAAGGGTCATCCAGAAAGGGACAGGTCCCGCTAACCTGGATAACCCCTGAACGTGAAATGTAAGTCAAGATGGTGAGGTTAAAGATATAAACAGAAAATGGAATTTTTTTAAAAAGAAAATACCAGAAAAGAAATCAATGTGGCATAAAATCACATGATCAAAAAAAAAGCCTTTGGCAACAAGCCAAAAAAACAACAACAAAACTTATAAGCTTACACTTAATATTGTGCCAGGTAACCCAGCCCAGTTTGTAGGCCTACATTGACCCAATTATGCAAATATCTAATTGCATCAACTAACATAATATAGGGCCTACCTAATTCAGTCCATGTGTTACACAACGGTATTTTAGAATGATGCTCAGTTGAGCAAGTTTTTGCACTAGACCTAATTATGCAAATTTATGCATAGCATTATGTAGGCCTAAATGCATTATATCAATGTAGGATAATCGATTGGGATGAACGATAATTTAAGGTTATTGTACGACAAACAAGTGGACGAATGATGAAACGAATGACGTCGGCCATGTTTGTTGGTGGGTGCGTTCTTGTTTGAATTCCACTCACGTGGTCTCCGTCGGAAGTCCAATCAGAACGAGGTCTCCAATTCTCAACAGTTGAACCGGAAGTACCTCTGGTTGCCATTGCCACGGCCTTTCAAGCTAACGAAACCATATATAATTATATATTATATTCATTCATTCATTCATTAAATGAATTTATATATATATATAATTATATACGTTACACATAATATTTATTACATAATTTATACACAGACCTAATAAATATAATATATATAATATATAATTATAGTATAATATATAATAGGTAATGCATGTTGTGACTAGATTCAAATAGATTTATATAGCGCCTTTCTTGGAATGGCTATTCAGAAGCGAGCTCTACACGGATACTGGGGGTGGGGTGGAGATAATTGCCTCTAAAAATGAGAGATTGGTGATGAAAAATGAATAATTAGTTTAGCCCTGAGAGAGGGAGGAACATTAATTTTCCATTTAATGGGGTACCAACCACAGCTGCCAAAGACCGATGTTGGACAAGAGCAGTCCTAGTCATGCCAAGAAAAGATCAAGACGATCATCATAGCGAAATGATCGAGAAATTAAATATAATCTAGACATCGATTAAATATCTGAAGAATATCCGCTGTTGAAATCGCTCTCTTCAGATTCCTGAATATAAAAAAACTATTTCAACAACGGATTGATTGATGAGTTCTCCAGTTTATCCGGAAACACGCCTTCTTCGATAGAAATGAGTTTGATGCAGTTTAATTCCTTTTTTAAATCTACAACATATGGCTTCATTGCTAGAATCAACGATTCGCGGCTGTGTCTAATAATAATTATATGTGCGGATAAAATTGTTTAAGAGGTGTTTAAAGATTAACGTTGTAGAGTTGGATGATGAATCTAAGTTTAACGACAGCTTCTGCCGTCTATTTAAATTATTTTGGTACGATACTATTACAACGCCCCCTTGAGGCGTGCTTATATAGACGTGATTATAAACTTACTCAGGGTGTCTAAAGAAAACGTTCTAACCAATTTCACACGTGTCCGACATAAAGATAGCTCTACAATAGTTAAAGTTTATAGGTACACGAAGGCCTTATATTATCGAAAATGTACATGTACCTCTCCGGTTGGGAAGAGAATAGGTTTCGGAGCGTGGCACTCCCTCAGTTCCTCGGACATGTTATAGAGACGTTCGATAACGTTATCAACTGTTTCCAACGGATCGAGCATAGCTAAAACACAGAAGAAAAGCTTTGGTTAATGAATCTTTCTTTTATTGCAATAACAATTCAACTGGAACCAAAGTTCGCTTATTTTAAGACAATTATTCATCCAGCGCCTTTATTGAAACCTGATATTAATTCTATTCAACTGATTAGATGAGTCAATACAAATTAGTATTTAATTATTATTTACTAGCTGAACCCGGCCACGCGTTGCTGTGGCAGAAAAGACCGTCCTCTGCCTCCAATCCTCCCCTTCTCTCCCCCTCCCCATCTCTCCCCCTCTCTCCCCCTCCCCTCTCTCCTCCGCCCTCTCCCCGCCCCCTCCCCTTCCCTCCCCTCCCCCTCTTCCCCCTCCCCTCCCCTCTATTCCGCCGCCCCCTCTCCCTCTCCCCTCCCCTTCCCCCTCCCACCCCTCCCCTCCTCCCCTCCCCCTTTACTCTCCTTACATCCTCCATCTCTCCCCTCCCTCTTCGTCCCGCTCCTTCCCTTCCTTTCCTCCTTCGCACCGTCCCTTTCCGACACGGGGCGACAGCGACGCGGAACAGAGCGACGCGGAACATCAAAACGGCCGGAATCGAATGTGTTGAAATGCGCTACATAAACGGAACACGCGCCCGAAGCAAAGCCTATCGGCGGGCGTAAAACGGTCGAATTTGCAGATCTTTTACAAAAGAAATAACTTTCACTTCGATTCGACCGATTGAGAGTTAAAATTCAAACCGTCCATAACAAAAAGAAATAACTTTCACTTCGATTCGACCGATTGTGAGTTCAAATTGAAACCGTCTAAATGCATTCGCCAAAAATAGTTCGCGTTTAAAAATGGCGGTTGCGCAAGGTTCATATAGCGCATATTCAACTCGGAATCGGTCGAATGGAAGTAAAAGTTGTTTTTTTGTTGTAGAAGATTTTGGAAAAAAAGCATTATACAAACCTGCGCCTATATTAACGGAACGTTTTGCTGCAATTTTGAAAAGAATCGGTCCAGGACTTACCAAGATCCTTTATGAGGAAGATTCGTGCGAACGCCGTTACATTTTTATATATATAGATTATATTATGCAAATTATGGAAACGACGTTTGTAATCATGCTTCACAGCCAGAACTTAATGAGTTCCAATACAATAAGGTAACGCAGTCGACGTAAACATAGCGTCAGAATAAAAGTTTTACAGGTGTCTAAAGAGATTTTATTTGACAACATTATCATTGTTGTTGTTGTTGTTGTTGACGATGATGATGATGATGATGGTGATGATGATGATGATGATGATGATGATGACATGGTTAATCGTGAGACTTTCACTTCGACACAGTTTCCAATATTTATTAATCGAGACTTTACCATCGAAACCAATATCAAGACAATATAGGTTCCGTGACAAAGACATCTAAAACCTGTTTCGAGACCATACGTAGGCTACAAGACTCATAAAAATATTTGCCAATTTCTCAGGGTTGCTGCAAGTGCCCATAAAATATATTATCATGTGCGGATGTCGATGTTTATGTAGATCCTATATAATTATATCCGTGATGTTGTACAATGTACCTTGAGTGAATGGTGGAACTCCAGGTCCGTCTGTTGCTCCTGCTGCAAAGCTGTATCCCATCGCAGGTCGACACGTCGTTGTCAGCTGCACAACAACAACGATGCAACGGTTAAGACAACGACATGTACAACGACAACGACAACGTTGTTGTAGTTATTGGTGGTTATGAGTAGACTGATATATGATGTAGATTGAAGAAGAATGCGATTAAGATTTTGAAGAATGATTGCATTGTATTTAAGCAATAATTATAAAGCGCCCCTAGTAAGACAGAATAATGCGCAGATGAAGTAGAATGCATAGGCTATAAGAGAAGGAAGAATGTGAAGTATGCTGAGGGAAAAGAAGCTTTGCCATGTCCACTCGTTGCCCTTCCACAAGGATTCCAGAACGTTTGCGCTGCGAGAATTTATTTGTGGCACAAATCGAATCAAAGGTGTTAGCTTTCATGATCGCAGTCATGCCTTTCACTGACTGGTTGCAAAAATTTCTGGCGCCGCGGTACTGATAATAGTAATTATAGCAACAACAACGACAACGACAACGACAACGCCAACAATAACAACAACGACAACAACAACAACAACAACAACGACAACAACAACAACAGGATAATCGGAAATTCGTTGTTCTGTTGTATACGTACGACGCCATCTTGGACGACCTCAACGGCGCTCATGTTGACCCATTGAAATCGATAATCGACTGGTCCATCGAGAATGATCGAAGCCGTATCGAAGAGTTCCTGCATGAACACAACAATAATTAACAGCGTTTGATTTAATCGTGATCAGTGGAACAATGTGAGAACCGCCTGGAATGATCACCTTCCACTATACGCTCGTAAATAAGTTTGCCTTTCGAGCGGCGCTTGGAAGGTTTTTAGAATGCTATTATAATTAATTATACACCTACAAATCATTATTAACAAAGCTATATAATGACAAATTAGACCTGTGGGTCAATTTGATAAAAAAATATCCCTTGCACATTCATAATAAAATTAATAATCACGAGGAGGCACAGTGCACTATAATATTAAAAATTATTTGGATGCACATGCAGTACACACGTCAAACCAAAATAAACTGGAAACCAATGTAGGCTACTGCATACGGCCTTTTGGCCAAAATGTAAAGTAAAAAGAGCTAGATGACCTATATATTAATTAATTAATTGTAACGACAAAGATGACATTGGCTTAGTCAGGGAAGTTTGTCGATAAAGACTCGATATGCTTTTTCCAAGAAAGATCTACTTTGGCAGTTACAGCCGTATTTTGCAATTTAACATCACTGTATGATAACGAAGACCAATAGCGACGCCCTCCTTTCTTCTCCAGGCGACTTTGACAGCTACATGTACTCATCCTAGCTTTTAAGTTTTATTGCCTTTCAGCAATAATACATGACATGTATTATAATGCACGCGTCCAATTGATACTGACTATGCTAAAAGAGCTCGACATAATAATATTGTGCTCACCCTGGCTTTTATATACTGTCTTTCACCAATAATACGGGTGTCATCGAATTGTTCATTCGCTGGACCACGACCGGTGCAGAGGCGCGGCTGTATAATTATAGTGGCACAGCACAACGGGTGATTTAATAGTTAGGCCTAATGCAAAAATGGAATTGCTAATCCAAATACAATTGCAAATGTAAATCAAAACAGAAAAGCAAATGTAATAGCAAATAGCAAATGCAAATTTGAAAGCAATTGCGAGTGTAAATCTATATTTAATTTAAAATGTGAATCTAGCGTAACTGTAACAGTGAAAGGACTTTTTATATATCTAAATAATTATATTCCTATGTAATTGCAGATGCAAATCTTAATGTAATTGTAATGACGAATGAAAAGCTATATCTAAATGTAAATATCGATCTAAACGTAATTGTAAATGCAATCGTAAATGTAACTCTAAGTGCAATTGCAAATGAAATCTAAATGTAGTTGTAAACTTCATTTAAATTTAATTGTAAATTTAATCTACAGTAATTGCAAATCTAAATCTGAATGTAATGAAGAATCATTCGACCGAGAAACTGAAAATAATACAAAAACAAAATGCGAAGGATTGATTGAAGGAATGAGCGAATGAAAAGCGTTCCCTACGTTGTTTGGCTCCTCTGGACATGTGCTTGTGTTGTATGAGCAGAAGTCAAAGGTCACTTCGCATCGCGCATCCAGAGTGTTTGGAGATGAGTCGCCCTCACTCGTCTGAGAGAACGCAGCGATCACCGACACCTAGCGACAAGGAAATGAAAAGCAAGGGTGCAGAGATGGTTACATGCGTACATATAATATAATTATTACATACGTATGTATACAATTGTATTCATATTCTATAATTATGTATGCATATGAAATGCATTATTATATATAGACTAGGTAGTACGTGCATAATTAATTATTATTATGTCAGGTTATGTTGCGATGCAAGCATCAGCCACGCCTAATTTTTATTTACTACAGGCGCTTTATAAATGTTTAAATACAATACAACACCATGTTGACACATTTCTATTTATCAGGATCGCTTCCGGATTTCAAAGGATAAATATGTAAGCATGCAAATGTAGCCGTGCGTTCACTCTAAAGAATGGCACAGACAGACAGAATTATGAATACTATTTAATCGATAAATTGAGGTGTTGTTGGATGCCAACCAGCCCCTTGTACGGTGTACCTCTATCGGGTATGACTTTTGAAGGCCTGGGATACCATCATGTTTTTTTTAAACCTCACAATGTGTTTATATTGACTTCTATAGCCACTTATAATAATATAATTGCATTTCTTATAATTTTTGTGAGTGCTGCTCATATTGACGATTAATTAAGCAATCACATATTATATAATCGTTTAATTAATTGCCATATCGTCGGTCGAGAATTATAAGGCTCTATGTCCAAAAAGTACTATTCCGAGATATTGCAATTTGAAAGTTCAACAATCTAGCACTCAAACACTAATGAAAATATTGCAAAAGTAAGTAAAGAATTTAGTTCATTAGTCAATTAAATAACATTGTACATTGAAAAATTATGGGAATAAAACGTTAAAATATTTTAAAATAATTTTTTAAAGAAAGCACCACGCCCCAAAATTGGACATAGAGCCTTATAATTCTCAATGCGAGGGCTGAACATTTTTTATTCCAGTTTGAAAGTTCAGCATTGAAGCACACAAACAATACTGAAAATATTACAAATTTAACTAACGGATTTAGTTCATTTGTCAATTAAGTAACATTGTACATTAAAAAAAGTTGTGAATAAAACGTAAAAACATTTTTTATGAATTTTTTTAAAGAAAGCCCCATGCCCAAAAATTGGACATAGAGCCTTATGAAAGTTATGACACTCAATGTACAGAATGCGTGGGTCCAATTATTATTAATAGATTGAGATCACGTGACTTCTGTGCAGCGGTCTTATTTGCTGCATACCTAATTTATTCAAATCACGTGACTTGAACGCAGCGGTCTTATTTGCTGTTGGACATAGAGCCTTATAATTCTCATAAAGATGAAAACTTTTCAGCGTAGACGTCTGTTGAAATGCATGGGACATAGAGCCTTTTAATTTAGTAAATATCTCTTTTACTATTGAAGATCCAGCTTAGATTCTCACATGACATGATAGCCCTGAACAAGATCTACGTCATGGTACCAATAACTCTAAAAAAATTTTTAAAATGGACATAGAGCCTTATAATTCTCAACCGACGATATATTATACATGATCGTTATGTTTGTAATCGATAAGGTCTTTGCCTTTCTTCATTAAACTTCGACTAACAGTAACAGTTTACTCATTTTTCAACCGGCCATTTACAGATTAGCCAGCGTAGTGAACGATGACGAAATTTAATCTTATTTGAGTGGAAAATCAAGCGATCCATTTCACATCAGATGACTTCAGATGGATAAATCCCAGATAACAACAAACATTTTTTTCTTTTCATTGCAACTTTTCATTGACTTTATTAAAAAGAAAGTAGGCATAGGCTATAGTTGTTATCACCGTGACCACATTTTTGCAGTTTAAAGCTTTACGTGACGAAGGTCCCCCCCGCCAGTACCCAATGATGATGATGATGGACTGAGCCGTCGATGCGACGGATCTCACGTCGTGATTAAGGTTCCAGTCCTGGACTGTCAAGTCTGGTCACATTCAGCACGTTGTTTCTTTGCTTTACGCCGCTGCCGTTTTTGCTTGAGCTGCACCATCCTTTGGAGTTCAAATGTCTCTGTCGCTTCGTTGCATGTACCGCGCCATTCCGAGCGATCCGCCGCTAGTCCTTCCAGATCGGTAGCCGATATGCTGCACTTTTTCAGGTTGGCTTTCAGGATGTCTTTATAACGCTTGTATTGGCCTCCCTGTGCCCGGGTGCCCTGTGCAAGCTGACCGTAGAAGACTTGTTTCGGGATCCGTGAGTCGGCCATGCGTACAACGTGACCAGTCCAGCGGAGCTGTGCTGCTGTTAGCATGGCCTCGATGCCCGTGATGCCACAGCACTCAAGGACCGCCGTGTTGGGAAGCAGGTCCTGCCATCGTATACGTGCTATTCTTCGAAGGCATCTCATATGAAATCGGTCAAGCTGAGCGATGTGCCTGCGATATGGTGTCCATGACTCGCATCCATAGAGAAGCGTCGTCAGCACAACTGCTCTGTAGACTGCGATCTTGGTGGCCAGGTGGATGCCATGGTTGTTCCACAGTCGTCGCGAGAGTCCTCCAAATGCAGCGCTTGCCTTAGCCAGCCGAGCAACAATCTCCTCGTCAATGTTTGCAGCATTAGAGAGGATGCTGCCGAGGTAACAGAACTTGTCTACCGCTTTTAGAGTCGCACCATTCACTGAAAAAGGCTATAGTTGTTATCACCGTGACCACATTTTTGCAGTTTAAAGCTTTACGTGACGAAGGTCCCCCCCGCCAGTACCCAATAGTGATTATATCGCACACTGAGGGAAGCCAATGATCCTTCCAGCAGCAGGAACGAATCCAAATTTCAGTATGGATCCCGGTCACGCGCCGGAAACAGACCTTGGCAGGCAGGAGCCCGATGACTTCCAAGCTATAGGGCCAGCATTTCGAGTTTTGCAACTCAACGTCGAAGGCCGGTCAGCAGCTAAGATATGCAAAAGCTAAATAAATAATTAGTATCGACCTCCTCCTTCACCCCGGCTTGAGACTAAGGATGGCTTCTGTACTGCCCACGGCATGGTGCCTTAGGTATTTCGGGTATAACTTTTTGAAAACTCATCATACCATCATGGTTTTTACAAGGGTCATTGGGCCTCTGCAGGTATACTTGCAAAAAATTAACGTCAAAATTTGTTCCGAATGCCACAAGACGCATGTTGCAGACAGGCATTGAGTGCAATCTCAAGGTTTGTCGAAAAAAGATAAATATATCGCTGGAGATATCTTTTTAAAGGTGTTTAATTCGGTACTTCTCCCCCACTGGAAAATCCAAGATGGCAATGAAATTAATTCTTCTCACTGCACTAAACGGTTGAAACATTTGATGTAATCTGACACGCATATTATACATAGACCACATTAATCAATGCAATCACACAAACACAAATATTTGACATGTATCTTTAATCTACATATACATGTACCTACCTGTCCTGGGAATTGTCCAGGATTTAGGTATCGTTCCATGTACTGTGCTGCCACTCCTTTGTTATCCGAACTGACGAGATGATTGAAGTTCTTCATACTCGTCTCGTGAACGCCAAAGAAACTAATTCAGAGATGTGTTAATTGACAAATTTTATTAGTGCATAGAGTTAATAGGTAAAAGTAACGCGAATTAAGCTTATTTATATTTAATTAATTAAATTGTACCAAACTGCTACTATGCCAATAACGTAACAGTGAACGCCTAGGGAGAAACAGACAGACAGAGACAAATTGCCTTGCTGCCTATCTGTCTGTCTGTCTGTCTGTCTGTCTGTCTGTCTGTCTGTCTGTCTGTCTGTCTGTCTGTCTGTCTGTCTGTCTGTCTGTCTGTCTGTCTGTCTGTCTGTCTGTCTGTCTGTCTGTCTGTCTGTCTGTTCATCTGTAGCTGGGTTCCAGACATAATTTTTATGAAGTTGTGTAGACAGAAAGGGGGAGAACAGAAAAACAATCACAAAGACAAAAGAGACAAAGACATGTAGAGAGAGGCAGAGATAGAGACATACACAGACAGGGCGTGAAAGAAAGAGGCAGCCAGGTAAACAACGAAACAGAGGTACGGACAGACACAGACAGAAAGACAAACGCATTCCATATTTGTCTCTTCTGCTACTACCATGCTACTATGCTTAGTATGTTACTATGCTTGTATAATTATGTATTATAATTGCACGTATTGCATGTAGGCCTATTATTATTGCACGTATAATTATTAGTTTGTTACTATGCTTGTATAATTATGAGCATGGGACCGAGTGGCTGACCCCTCCGAGAAGAGGGATTAATTCAAGCCTGAAGGAAAAGAAGAAGAAGAAGAAGAAGAAGTGCATAATACGAATGATCGGAGACAAACCTGATCACACCCAAGTTCGCTCCACTTTCGTCCTGCGCCTTCAGCAAAACCATCGTCTTATCGGTGTCCTGATTTCCCCACCTGAAGAAATTCAATGACAAGAATAATAATTATGCAGAACAAAGCATATGCTACAACTACATGTACAGTACTAATAAGACACCTTCTTCTGCATTCGATCGTCAGTCTCCGGAAGAAATAGATCTATATCATATGCCGTTGGTCGAACGAGATTTCTGACTGCTTTATAATTGGGCATGGGCGGAGTTTATCAGGGGCTAGGGGGGCTAAGCCCCTTCAGTAACACCCAGATTCAACTTTTTTTACCATAAAAATAATGGTATCAGTTTTCAGGGTTAGCCCCTCAATAAGGCCCAGACTCGGGTTAGCCCCCCTAAGAACGGAAACCAAACTCCGCCCATGTAATTGGGGCAAGTATTGGAGTAGCATGTGCTCAATGCTCATGGTGAGCACAGTCGTCTTGTACATGCATACGGCATATTACATGGATGAATCCTGTATACTGACGATTAGTCATTGGTCGATTGGTCATAGGACGATTAATTGGCCATTGAAAAATTGGTCATTAGACGATTGATCATGATTGATCATGATTGGTCATTGGACGATTGGTCATATAAGACTATCGGTCGGCCACAACAATGTCATGGTCGATCGGGCATTATCTGCAATGCCAAATTAGTTATATAATAATAGCAATCGAACATGTAGGCCTACGTATTGAAGAGGTTAAAATCACCAACTAACATTTACTAAGTCGTTTAATATATTTGATATTTCGTCGAAAATTGCGTGTTCATATAATACTTTTTGACACGTTTTAAAGGTGTCTAAAGCAGAGCCTATAATCCGATTATCGTAGTAATTTGACGACTATTATAATAGTAATATTGATGACAACGATAACTACAAATTATTATTATCGTAGCGTTAATGATGCGGAAAATTGCCGGTAATGGTAACGACGATGATGACGATGACGATTACAATGACGATGACGATGTTGATGACGATGACGACAATGACGATGATGGTAATGACAATGATGACAATGACGATGATGGTAATGACGATGATGATGATGACAATGGCGGTGGTGATGAGGTCGTTGACTTACTCATCGAGTTCGCTTTGTGGATTGTTCCAGTATGCGTATGGACTTCGGTTTGCGCTGGCATTGAAGAGAAGACCGGAGTTAAGTAGGATAGTGGCTGGCTGGACGTCTTCATACGCACGCACGATACTCTGCCAACACCAAACACCAATCATTTATTAATTCGTTCATTCATTCATTCGTTCGTTCGTTCATTCGTTCGTTCGCTCGTTCGTTCGTTAGTTCGTTAGTTTGTTCGTTAATTCGTTCGTTCGTTCGTTCGCTCAGTCACTCAATTATTTATTCATTTATTCATTCATTCGCCCTTTATTATCCATTCAATCATTTAAAGATATTGTGTAGCTCTGTAGCTCTCTTTCAAGACACGTACCAGGCCTACTCAGAAGCTCTTCCAGTCAAACCACGGCAATATAAATTGAATTGAATTTCATTAGGTTGGGATGCTCGTTCGTTCGGTCGTTTGTTGATTGATTGGCTGATTGATTGATTGACAAATTGATTCATTGATTTGACTGACTGATACAATGATTCCTTTTTGTTCCCTTTTTCATTCAATCATTTGTTCTTTCCTTCCTACAAAGACTGAGTATTGGTTTATCCCTGTATAATTAAGAAATCAAGGGTCACAATACATGTAGGCCTATGCAATTCTGTAATTCTCTCCATAATCTGTTGTACAGGTTGTACAATGTACAGTTAGGTAATTAGTTAATTAATTAATTAATTAATTGAGTAAGTAAGTAAGTAAGTATATACTTTATCACTCCACTTGAAAGCGCACTTTGGGAATACAACATCATCGTTATACATTCTATAAATCATATATATAGCCTACCTATACATATCCTGTACTTCGGTAAATCATCTACCTATGACTATTCTGCACCTCTGTTAATCCTATAATACCCGATTAATACCTGTACAATGCCGTTGACGGTGACATCGTAGGTGAGATTGACGAATCCACCGCATGCCGTCTGATACATCCAGAACGTGTGATAACCTCCTGGTCCTGCGTGAGTGTGAGTGGCCGTCAGCAACACATTATCCTCGCTTAGCAAACCATTGTAGAGTCCACGCAGTTGCTCCATCACCTGCAACGAAGACAACCGAACATAAATTATTAAAATATACTGATTCCGCTATTACCACGAGAGTTTTGGAATTCCGACGCAGTTCGTGTATACACTGGCAGTGCTAGACCCAAGTCTGGATGAAGGAGGAGGGTGATGCTAATGATTTTTATCATTACACAGTTAAATATAGACTATAGGCTACAGTAGTAAGTAAGCTTATACGTATGCCTATCACAACTACTACGACTCGGCTGCGAGATGTAACCTGAGCCTACTCAAAATAAAAATCAGGAGAATAATGTTACTCTGCCGCTCACATGAGAGAGGGCGACAGGAGACAATCCCAGGAGAGGAGCCAATGGTACATGGCATGGTCATACTGGACTGGTAATGAGTGAACATATCAACTTACAAATGCATAGGCCTATCGACCGCAAACGAAACTGTTGAAGTTAGGTTTTGCGTGTCATGACTACACAACGTCTCACGAGATCGCTACTCCATTATATTGAGCGAATGACCATCAAAACTACGCCACTACTACAACTATTAGCCTACTACTTGTTTGGGGGAAAACCGGTAGCACGACATTTAATCCCGCGACACTTAATACCGCGACAGTTAATGCCGGACACTTAGTCCCTGCGACATTTAATCCCGCGTCATTTAATCCCGCGACAGTTAATCCCTGCGACATATAATCCCTGCGACAGTTAATCCCGCGACATTTTATACCGCGACACTTAATACCTGTACACACGTGAAGTTGAAGTAGCGGTTGCTGCGTGTGGTAAAACCGAAATTCTCGTGTTCCTTCGTGCAATGTCTCATTTATCTCACTCGTTATTATGCTCTTTTAAACAGTAAGTGTTAGTGAATATTGCTGTGACTATTGTTTTTATCGAATTGTACAGTTTTATAATATATTACTGCAAAGGCTGAACTCTTTTTTAAACACAAAGTGAATATTGCTGTGAATATGCCTATTTATAGAATTTAACTTCTTTTGTAAACGTTGTTTTACTTTGCCGGTAGCATATAGGCATTCCGTACCCGATTTGGTAGCATTGCAGGCCATAACGCTTTTTCATTGGCCGGTTCCAGATTATGAATATTCATAACCAATGACGTAGTTCGTGCCTTCTCGTGCGCTGTTGCTGCTGCTGTTGTTGGCATACGGGGGAAAATGGTCGATTGCGGTGCGCTTAAAGTTATAAGGAGTTTCCATTCGATAGTGAATTAATCGAAAGTGTGAAGGTAGAGCAAAACTAAAATGCAAATTTGCGCGTTGTTACGTGCGTGCCAGCGAATATGTCATCGACCAACTCATCGCTTCAATAATACGCTGAGCTCAAAAGCAGCTAGGCCTATGTGATGCATCAGGCGTCTGCTTCGTTGAATCAACCGCCTCCTGCGATACCAAAAATCTAACCTGCGCTACAGAAGTCATTACATTAGATTTTACTAGACTTGAGTAGCTTAAATTCGCGCCAGTTGAAATTAGTGTTCCACACATTCCCAATTGTAACTTTAAAAGCACTATGTCTATACAGTTTTCGTGAACTGTCTCATCTTCCATGCCTACTGTTCGACAACCAGTAATATCTCGAGCTTAAGTACAGTAGTTCATGTCAATCATGAAAATCATCCTAAATTTAAACCTATGTGTAGTCTATGCGCAATTGCATATAGACCTAAATACGTTTTATTAAGATGTGTGACGGTTATCTTCATTCAAATTGTTCAAATTTGATTATTTTGAATCATGAATCAGAAACCTTTGCACCCACGTTCACAGACCTTCTAATTCCACGTTCTGACTTCCTGAGAGGAATAGATTTGTAGAAACACTTCTGTAGGCCTACAGTCAAAAACTAGCAAAAAGGTCATTGAAAGTAATTTACCATGGAGGATGGGAAAGGCAAGAAGGGGTTGTGGCGTTGTGCAGTTCTAAAAATTCCTTAAAACAGCCCTGTAAGAGTGAACGTTACTGCTGAATTATGAATAGCCTAAGCAGGCCTACCAATAAAAGCATTAATATGAATGCAAGTAGACTTATGGCTTTACATACATGTAATTGAAAGGCATTTGCTAAAAACATCAGTGTTACTCTGTTATCATTGCTCATCAATAAATAATATTATCCTTCTTCAGCAATACGGTTGACAGACCGCAACCTATAGTCTAATAATCTAATCACAACTTGTGACGATTCAGACATAGCAAGTCCCAACAGTTACAGCTTGACCTACCTGCCAGTTGCTTATATTTTAAATACAATTATTAAACTAATTTCGGGTGTTTACATTTTTGGGTGAGGCAGTATAATAATAATTTTCGTCTATTCAACAATTTGGTTGAAAGACCGCAATGGGTTACAGTTGAAACAGTTTGCAGGAACTCAGATTACAGAATACATAAATCTTAACTATAATAGCTGAACAGACAGCCTGCAATAGGCTACATGGAGCTAAAAACAGTTTAATTACAAAGCATATCAGCACAATAATAAATCACGCAACGCAGCTTTATCCCATTAGGCCTATATGCAAAACTGTTTGGTGTAGGCTATCTATTTATTAAAGCACTTTTTAAATCTTGGCAGGTAACTGCCATATAGGCCTACTAGGCCTAATGGACGCAAAAGCTGCGAGTTATTAAACATAATAGCCTAGGATTATTGATATTGCCATCGCAAAGTCTGTAAACAAAACGCGCCTAATGATGTCACTGGCTATGACTATTCATAATATGGGATCGGCCAATGAAAAGGCGTTAAGGCTGACAATGCTACGAAATCGGGTACGGAATGCCTATATGCTACCCGGTAGGCCTATTAAGTGTTGCGGGATTAAATGTCGCCGGGATTAAGTGTCCTGGGCACGACGTTAAACTGCATCCATCCTCTGCCACAGGGAACCAACAATGTCCCTGTGCCGGTCCTAAGCCCGGACAAAAGGAGGAAGGTTTGCCAGATGGGTGGCGATACACTGGCAGTGAAAAACCAAGACGATTGTAATCCGCCAAAACCACGACACAAGTGACATAGCTACCCAGATGCTCCAAGGTGTCATGATGTGGAGCAGACATGCACAGGCCGGTCAGGACACACTGATGGAGAGAGTCGGGGAAGAGAGCATGGGACACAACGGGCATTGACCCACGTTGTCCTTCATGCCTCTTTTTCACGATTCTCTTCAATCAGACAAGATGGTCTAGATGCTCCAAGATGTTAATGGTATGGAGCAGACCTGCTGACCGTAGGGGTTGAAGCTGGGCAACATGGCACGAGACAGACTCAGACAGAGAGTGGCGTAGGACTCCTACGGGCATTGAGCCTACGGATATTGATGATGATGATGATGATGGGATTAAGTGTCGCGGGATTAAATCGGTGCGGGATTAAGTGTCGCGGGATTAAATGGTCGCGGGATTAAGTGTCGCGGGATTAAATGTCCGGTACTAACTGTCGCGGTATTAAGTGTCGCGGG
Source organism: Lumbricus rubellus (assembly GCA_945859605.1). NCBI lineage: Eukaryota > Metazoa > Annelida > Clitellata > Crassiclitellata > Lumbricidae > Lumbricus > Lumbricus rubellus. Next base: position 38,886,215 of record OX243819.1, read on the forward strand.
ATTAAGTGTCATGGAACCGGAAAACCATATAAATTGCCAGCCAATTTGATTGGCTAACCTTGCTGTTTTACATGTACGTCGCTGTGTGATAACGAACTAACAAAGACCATTAGCGACGTCCTCCTCCTTTTTCCATGCTTGGGACTGTCACTGTCAGAGTGCAACTAGTGTCTGAGTTGCAGTTGATAAGTGGGTGGTCAACGTTTTTACAACGCTTTGGCAGATTTCGTTTGCAAAGTGATTACAGTGGCGATGTACCAAAATGGCTACTCTATTGCATTCTTATCTACCACTGATTGAATCGATTTTAATGGTGTTTAAAGTCATGACTATAATTGACTAGATAGATAGGCCTAGACTTTGTTTCAGTGGTGATTAAACAAAAAGCGATTTAGACGACTCTGGGATTGATTCATTCGGACCTTTATATAGCGCTCCTTCAAGTAAAAAAAACTACTCAGAGGCGCTCAAATGGGATGGGGGGAGGGGTTCCCCAATCGCGAGGTGTTATGCACAAGTAAAGACGTAGGCGTATACCATTTTCGCCCATTCCAGAAAAATTAAACTTGCAACAATTCCCCCACCTCAGAAATATTATATTATATGCACGAAAATGGTATTGTGTTATCTTTATCTGAAAATATGAAAAAGTCACCCGTTTTTAAAGTAGTGAAAGTGGTATATTTTTCGGAAATTTTGACTGCGAGACTAAAAATGGTCGTCAGAAAAATTACAACCTGAGCTGTGAGGTTTAATTTTCCTTTTCATGACGGCTTGATTTTGGTAAAGTCAACGGTTCATATCTTGTGGCATGTGAATTAGCAATCAATACGTTATTATAATTACGATTACAATAACAAAGTGCTGTTGGATGTATTTACCGCTAGATGGACAGCTTGTGAAATCATTGTTACTTCAGCCACAACGAATGCGACGGTTTTGATGCCATCACTGAAGACAAACGCTCGACTGTACTGCCTCAGGTGAATCCCTCGCGCGTCTTGATTTGGACTGGCGTAACCATACTACAAGGAAAAAGTCGGTTCCTTGCACACCTTTTTTATTTATATAATTGCCATATATCATTGTCCGGATTGCAATACCATCATCTTGCACTTATACACTGTGTCCACGATAAAGTAGAATCCACAATAAAGTGTCATAACTTGGTCAAAACAGTTAGAATTTGCCTGAAAATTTACACACAACAACAGTGGCCATATTTACACAAGATCCTAAAGCCCAATAGAAATATTCGTGAGTTTTCCACATTTATGAGCGCTTGAAATGCAGCACCGAAAAATGCAACTTTCCAACATGCAAAGCTGAAACGAAGCACAATTTAGATATAAATGGTGCTCAAAATGTCATTTTTGTTCACGAACACAAGACCATAGACGTAGAGGCTACGGTTTGATGGTCCAGTCATTGATCACCTGGTCAAACAGCTGCCACTCTTCAGTTAGACTTGCCCTACGGTTATCGATGTCATGCATACGGGAACGAAAAACGCGCCACTCCGGTACATGTACACAGATCGAGGTCTGGACCGCTAGTCGTCCACAGATGCGGATATGAAGCCGAGTGTCTTTCGGGACAGCTACTCCTCTATTAGGCCTACGTCTACGGTCATGTGTTCGTGAACAAAAATGACATCTTGAGCACCATTTATAACTGAATTTCTTCTATGTGATTATCAATAACATCAATATGAAGAGCATCACTTTTAATGCGTGTCAGTTAAACCATTATATAACGCTCGTTTAAAATATTTTGAAGGTGTCTTAAGCAATCAGCGGTAACTCACCAAAGCGCCTTCTGATGCTAATCCGGTTATATCGGCGATTCCACGACCGATAGAAAGACCGTCTGCCACCAAGAACGTGAAAAACATGGCGGCAAGCAAAGCCAATATCACACGACTCTCGGGTCCCATGACGGCAGGGATATGAACTGAATTACGATCACTCGGTTATTTTAGCTTTTAAATGATTTTTACAGCCAACTTCTCGGGTGTCTAAGCTTGAGTATATAATAGAGTTTCGTCCACAATTGATGAATGATAAATTTAATATAATACGGACCTACAGTGAATTATCTGTAGTTGTCGATGTATATTATTGTAATGTTTTATATCGTCAAGGATGTCAGACGCTGACGAATGACACGGTTTTATGGTTTCTCGGTTTTAAGGACTTTATCCTATAATGTGTGAAAATTGAAATATGGTGGTTATCTAGAAACAATTAAGGCCTTCGATTATGCTATTTGTTACGAGGGACCATCTCAAAATGCATTGCAACCAAATTATACGCCAATTGCATAATTCATTCACGCAGAATTTATATAGCGCTGCTATAAAATTTGAGATTATAGTTTTGATCTTTACTGGTTGCCGTCTCGTATGTCTCTGATAATTTGTCAGTTTTGAATGATCATCGTGATTTATACCTTGTATTTTTTAATCTGTAGCCTAATCTGTAATTTGTAGCCTGTAGTTTGTAATTTGTAGTTTGCAATTGAATCGAGTATTTCAGTGGATCTTAATGTAATTGAATTCGGACTCGTACTCGAATATCTTTGGAGATGGGACTCGGCTTAGATGGACTCAGACTCGACCCAGACGAACTCGACAACCTGACTGCAACTGCTAGTAACTTCTTTTAAAATCAATTGGGTACTTGTGGGTTTGACGCCCCCCAGAAGAATTACTCTTATTTTACGTCCTGCGGGATTTTACGGCCTATGACTCTTACTATACGTCGTCCATTACTTTCAGGAAGTGACGTAATGAATATAGTGAGTGATGTTAATGTTAACGGACGCACGCAGTTCCAAATATTGAAATTTTCGAATTTGAAACTTTGCAAATCACAAATAGCTCTATTAACGATTAGCAATGAATTTCCTAACGTTGACACAGTTGTGTCACGACAAGGCAAGTAGCATTGACTTTTTACAGCAACGAGGTATCCTTCATAATGTACGAACGTGTACTAACAACCATGTGATGCATCTCTCCACCGGTAGGCGTGATCGTTGGCGTTGCAGAATTCGAGGTTGTCGGGAGGAAATAGGTGTCAGGAAAGACACTTGGCTTCAATCTTCAAGCCTCCCATTTAGACAAATCATTTTATTTTTATATTGTTGGTCAAAGGAGCTGACCAGTATTAAGTTTTGTGAAGAGGAGTTAGATATCGGCAACAATGCAGTGATTGACTGGAATAATTACTTGCGGGAAGTTTGTGCAAATACTTTGATAAACACTCCAATGGTTATCGGTGGTCCAAATCAAACAGTAGAAATTGACGAAAGCTTGTTCACACGTCGGAAAAATCATCAAGGTCGCGTTTTCCCACAACAGTGGGTATTCGGAGGCATATGCAGAGAAACTGGAGAAAGTTTCAAAAGAAGTAGATCTACTTTTTCTCAAGTTTTTTTCAACGTAAAATGCACAGAGATCTTCTACACCTATGGAAGGTAACAATATGGCGCTTGAAATAAGATTTTGAGATCGTCCCTGAGAGAGAGAAGCTCAGGCTATTAGAATCCGTCCGTGAGAAACCGATAAGAAGACCATCTGCTGGAATATTAATCGACTTTCTGGCCACATTGGCCTACATCTGCAATTCTGCATATATATATATATATATATATATATATATATATATATATATATATATACATCTGCATGTACTTCCGTCTAAGCAGCTGGAACCTTATCAACCTCGTCGTTGTCTGTACTCTGACAGTGCCAGTCCGAAGCCTGGAAAAGGGGAGGGCGACGTCAACGACCTTGACAGCTGCAGTCTGTCGCCAAACATTGGAGACTACAGTATACTAGTCCAACCTTATTTTTCACACAGAAAATCATGTCATAGCTGTGTATTATTGTGTAAATAGGCCTATTCTTAGTATTATCAATCCAGGACCTGGAATTTTGTTTTCTGACACTTATAATGCTGAATTCACATTGAAAAGGCTGCATCCGCCTTCCTTTCGGTAGATGGCGATGGTAAAACGAACAGTAGGATGTGATGGACGCCTTGCATTGCTGCTAGGCAGTTAATGTTGAATCATGCGATAATTTATCACCCGTTTCTACCATGAATTGCAATCACATTACGATTTATCAATTTGAAATTAAACGAAGATCATTATTTTTGTCCGTTGGTATGAATGTGCATTGTGTTGTACGAAGAGCTACAGTTAACTGGGCCTATCGTTAACGAGGTCTAACGTTGATTAGGCCAAGACTTAGTTTGTAACTATAGTCGGAAACAAGACTTCTTCAGATTGTCTTCGTCGTTCTGATGACTGCCATGCTAACAAAGATGTAAACAATAATTATTGTCACCAGGGCGGACATTTTTTTTCAAACTTTCTGCTCCAGCTGTACTCCATGGCCAGCTATAAAATGGGTACACCGACTGTACACTGTTGGTAGGAGAGTGGATCTTTCTGGTTGTATTCATTCATTCATTCATTCATTCATTCATTCATTCATTCATTCATTCATTTTTCTTCATCTTCTACTCCTGTCCCTGCATCCCTGTACTTGTTACCCAACGCTCAACTGTAGTAGGCGTCTCAATGAGGTCTGGATGATCCGTTACGTCTCCCTCCTTCTTTTTCCATGTGTGGGACTGGCGCTGTCTGAGTATAGTCATTTATTCAGAACTACGTGCTGACACGACATGGGCGAGTGGTCACTGATGTGCAGCAATTGTAATTAGCAACCTTTCTTGTAATTGTAATTTGCATTTTTTTTGGTAATGGTAATTAAGTAATACCTTTCATTGCAATTCCAAATAGTTGCTTTTACTGTAATTGTGACATGTACACTGTATAGTAACTTTTACTAATAATGAAGCTAGTAGCCTAACTTTCACTTTAAGTTATTGTATCAGTGATTGTCTTGGGTATGACGTTAAACTATATCCGGCTATGGGCTAGCCTAAAACAACCCCCACCCTGCTTCAGGGTCATGGAATGAAGACGGATGACTGAGGTAGTCAACGCCGGGATGATCAGCCTGCCCGGTTCTGATCTACTCGCGTTGGAGTGGCGACTCAACCGAGGAATACGTACTTAGCCTACGAAAATGATGAGCAACAATTCAAATTGTTGCCGCATCATGCAACCGGGGCGGGAGAGCATGCTATGATGATGATGATGATGATGATGATGATGATGATGATGATGATGATGATGATGATGATGATGATGATGATGATGATGATGATGATGATGATGATGATGATGATTATCAGTGATTAGTCACTTTTTGTATCGTAATAGTAACCTTTATTGCAATCGTAATTAGTAACAAGGGTGGATACAGAAACCTTGGACGGGGGGGGGGCAAAAATTTCTTGACACCTTGGCTCTGGGGAAAAAATCGCATCCGCCAAAAAAGTTGATGACCTTTTTTTAGTCATCCGGCCAAATTTTCGGGAAAATCGTACCATTTCAGCAGCCACTGAAACCAAATGGGGGGGGGCACGATACATGGCCATTTCTAAATGGGGGGCATGGCCGGATTGGCCCCCCTGGATCCGCCCTTGATTAGTAACCTGTATTGTGATTGTAATTAATGGTAACTACGATTATGCCGGTTCCTAAGGCATAAGGTATCAACCGATGGCGCTCCATAACTAAGGTGTAATCATGTCGATATCCAGGGCAGAGGATTAGCACATTAGACAGAGATGTAGTTTGTGGTAGATAAGGAATTTGAAAGCGATAAGTGACGGAAATGACCACTAGAGAAAAATCGAGAAGGAATGGTGGATGATAAGATAAAATTATATGGACAGAACGATAACGAGATAGCTACACATGTAGAAAGAAAGACTGATAAGCAAGCATACAGAAAGAGAGACAGACAGACAGACACAGACAGAGACAGACACAGACAGAGAGACAGAGAGATAGACAGAGGGAGAGAGAGAGACAAAAGCAGAGAAAGACGGAGATAGAGATACAGAGAGACAGACACAGTGACAGAGGCAGATACAGAGAGATAGATGTAGACGGAGAGAGAAAGAAAAAGAGGTCATAAAGCGGAGCGAACAGATACAGAGGAGAGTTTCAAAATGTAGGTCTGACAACAGAATTGTGTTAATATAACTTAATAACAATGGTATTTTTACATTGCTCGAGAAAAACTGACAAGTTAATCAAATTTGAATCGGGATTATTATTAATATTAAGTTTTTATATAGCGCAACTTCAAGGTAATCTACTCAGAAGCGCTCCCAATTCATCCACGGTTAAACAAAGCAGTAATTAAGTTCAATAAAACAGTTTTCAAGTTTAAAAATAGTTTCTGCGATGTTTATCCCGGTATAACTTTTCTATCTAGATGACAATGTAAGCGTTATAAGAGATGGTTCTAGAATCTGGATTACAAATGTCCGATTACATAATGGATTACTTTCAATTACTATGCTTATTGCTCATTATACACTTACAATTACAAAGCAGGATTCCAGCTTTCGTTCGGGTTGTACCATTACATTATAACTCAATTTTTTTTTCTATTTGAAGATCGACACACAGACAGACATATAAATAGACAGACAAAAGATACACACAGACACACAGACACACAAACACACAGACAGAAATACAGACACACACAGACATACAGAAATACAGATGGACACTGGAGCAACCACTCAGATCGACAATCACTGATACATACACAGATAATCAGACAATTATTACACAAACAAGCACATAATTATACAAACATTATAATAATTAATTAAAATACGACGTGAACGAACAATATAGGCTATATCAACAGCGAATGAAGACTTGAGGACATGCACAAACAGAGACATACATACAGTCAGACAGAAAGAGACACGCAGACATAAACACGGGCACACATACGATAGGCACACAAACCGGCAGACAGACAAATAGACAGACAGACAAATAGACAGACAAATAGACAGACAGACAGACAGACAGAGGAGGGAGAGGAGAGGAAAGGTCCAGTGAAACATGGGGATATCTCCGTTCTTTCTAAGATGTCACAGAGAGACATCAAGACAAAAATAGAGAGAAAGACAAACGAAACCACAGACCAGGTCGGACAGGCAGACGGACATACATAGACAGACACCAGGACAGGCGGACAGACAGACAGACATACAGTGTGACGGGCGTGTATGTGATGCTTTTCTGGCGTGACAGTTGCGTCCTGTCTTCAAGTGTTTGCCCTGAGCTTAGCAGGTGCGCCCTGCGAGAGAGAGAGACCCTTAATAGTCGTGGCCTCGGGACGTTCGATTGCCTACTTCCCTCTTCGCGGTGTCAATCAGGGCAGTCCCCCCACTCCTGTACTACACCACTCATTGTTAAAAGCCGATAGAAGGGCTTGAAAATAGACAACCGTTTTTTGTAGGACGACGAGCAAATTCCAGCGCAGTGGTTTATGTTCTTTTTTCTATCTAGTTGACTGTCTGTCTTTATCCTCATCTGTATGCGTGCTTGTGTGTCTGTTTATCTGTCTGTTTGTGGGTCTGGCTTAAGTGTCTCTCTGTTTGACTAGTTGCCTGTCTGTGTATTTGTTCCTCTATGCATCTGTGTACATGTGTATATCCATGAGTGTCTGCTTATCAGAGTCTTGTGTGTCTCTCTCTATCTGTCTGTCTATCGGTATGTCTCTCTATTTCACCGTGTCTTCTTGTGTCTATCTGTCTGTCTATCTGTCACTATCTCTGTCCATATGTGTCCATCTTTCTTTATGTTACAGCTAACATTATCGTTATTTTCCTACATCTAAGATTTCCAGTTTTCTACGTCATAAAAATGATTATGATAACTGCAGTAATTTTGCATATACATGTATATTAGGCGAAGCGTAATTTTAATGATTCATTTTGCCCCGCAAATCACCGCGCACTTACAGATGAGCAAGGTTCGCGTATAGGCTACACACACGCACAGGTACGCAGGCACACAGATATATGCATACATACATACAGTAGGCCTAAGACAGAGAGGTATAGATGAACGGACTGGTAGATGGATGGACTCGGTCTATTGACTGCTTTTGCCTATGCAGTCGGTGATAATTATACTTATATACCTGCATAGCCCACATGCATGCATGCATGTGTAGGCCCTATGTGTACCTTATACATGATTACATATAATATTATTATAGACATACACATATGTATGTAGGCCTATAGGCCTACCTGTATGCAAATATAGATGCAAAATAATGTGCATGCATGCAGATACATAATTATAGACTATGCATGCAGCGATTTCAATTTATGGCGGGAAGACTGCTTATATTAAAGTGGTTGGTAGTCAGGTGCACCTGCCAAAGGTATTAACACAACGACAAGTTGCATTTGATAGTAGACACACTACAGTCGATGCTTTTCTTGTCATTGGAGTTGTAAGACTTCTACCTTAATAGATGTTCTATCAATCTTCACAAAGGCTGATAAGACAACAAAGTTAGTGCACTTTTGAATTATTGAGCATCGGAAGATTCGTTGCTGTGGATCCGGTAAGTTGTTTGCGCACTCGTAACACATTTTAGGACGACGTCTGTTTTAGAATAAATTCGTCCTCAGAGACTTTTGTTCTAGAACCAAGTCTCTCCTGAGGAACATCTCAATCCTCCGTTGAACAAATGACTCGGAGACTTCTTTAGACATTTTTCAGAGTAGACTTTAAATGATTTTTTTCTGTAGAATTTCCTAACTTTTGCAAACCATTTATTAGTTTTAATATTGTACACAGTACACGCACAATCACGTGTAATGCGAGTGAAACTAAACAGAAGTGGGATTGTTCTTAATTTTCATAACGGGGGAGAGACTGCTTTAGGGAGTGACCTCAAATATTGATTCAACTATCGTACGATGACCGTCGGCTCAAAGCAGTTAGGAAGAGGAACTACGCATTTCTCGCGTTTCACTATATCATGGAACTTTGAAATTTTAATTTAAAATGTTACTCTTTTCGATTAACACCTGATGATACAAATCTTCTGTTTGTGCTATCAAGTGTATATCTTTATGCCCGAGAAACTTCACTGCATGGGCGGCTATGCAAAAGCATTATATTTTGATTTAGATTTATTTGAGTTTGATATAATTATTCTAAATGAACTTGCGCGTTATTGTCTCGCAGACAACGTAAATTTATCTTAGGGCGCTCTGTGTGCCATCCGTTCCAGTTCGTAGATTCCTTCGCTCTGATAAGCAAAGCAACCTTGTCGTTCATATAATTATCACTTGAACTCCCAATGTGATTCTTAAAGACTTCAATGTGGTCGATCCAACTTTCTGGAATCGTGTATAGGCCTACCTTAGCAACTTTAGTAATGAACTTTCTTTGGCCCTTTTGTATGAAAAGTTCGAAGACCATTCTTTTCTCGTTGTTTGGTGCTGCCATTTCGGGAGAGCCTCTGAGGGGTTATCTTTGAGCGGCGCTATATAAATTCATGATTACTATTTACAATTTTACATTACATTGTGGACTGAATGCTGTTGAATTTTTTTTCACGAACAGATGGAGACCAGGCGAATCAAGGGAGTTGAGTGTGTCCGTTGGTGACTCCGTTTGGTTGATGGTTCTCGTACAGTGTCTGACAGTAGTACACACTCTGCAGGTTCACATCAGCCATACGGATAGCCCGGTGGCGTCACGTTCGCGCGAAGCCGAAACCCGTTTCAGAATTTTACGACGGCGCAAGGATGACTGCGAAACTGGTTTGAAGGAAACGCTTGCGTGTATAATTATTGTGTAGTGGTGCAATTTTCAATTTTATCATTTAACGAGTGATATTGTAAACGTCATTAGCTTAATTGAGTAGCAATGAGTAAGTAAGAATATTCTTTATTAGATTACTAGCCGACGCACAGTAGTTTACAGAAAAAAAGTTATGCGAAGTAACACAAAATTCTAATAATAAAATTTCTTGTCACGATTGAAATTAACTAATAATTAACTATTAAATTACGTGCTTTGGTTATATTAGGCCTAGTTACGTTAGATTATATCGGCATCAAAGCCTATATAGGCCTATTAAATAATAAATGGTCAATATTTACTTAAGATATTTTAATACCAATCTCTTAGAGAAATAACTCAAACTATAATGACATAGAGTTCAATAAAATCATGTCATCTCTGCGTAAAAAAGATCGTGCCACGTAGAGCTCATCGTGATTGGCTGACATACGGTTGCGCCATTCCCTGATTGGTTGACTTACGGAAACGTCAATCCTGATTGGTTGCAATTAAAATTAATGCAGCAATTGGTTGTTATGGTTTCCAGATCAACTTACAATAGTGTTATCCTCACACCGATTTTATGCACATCTGAACACAATCTGGATCTTACTTATGTTACAAATGTAGGCTAGATGTTTGTGATCTTATGGGACCAAAATTCAAAATTCGTAACCTTTCGTCTAGGCTCTTGAAGGGACTACTTTATCGAGCTACGCGATACTTCCGTATCCTGCCGCCGGCGTCAGCAGTGAACTACTTCCGGCTTCGTTCTGGATCTGAGCATCCGATGTTGCCATGGTTTCCGGATCTTCTTCCAACGGCTCTGGATTGCCCAATTGCCGAGAACGGAGGTAGCGATAGAGAAAGACTCCGCCGACGATGAAAAGAGCGACCATTACGATGGACAGTATGGTGACTGCAATGGCGGCTGCGTGTGACCCGCCCCCTTGTGGAGGGGGATCACCGACTGTGAAGGTGAAGTTGTCCGTACCTGCTGCGTTTGTAAATTCAAGAATGTATTTACCGTGGCGGTAGGAGTCGCTGTTGGCGAGGGTCAGCCGAGCAAGGATCGTCAGGTTACTGAATAGTATCTCCTCCACTTTTGGGTCACCCTAGGAAGAGATGTAATGTAACAGAAATCTAATGAGTGTAATGTATTGTAATCACCGAAGTTTTTCAGTGTCGCACATATGCCGCGTAATGGAGACCTGCTGATAAAAACCGGCGCTATATAAGTTCAAATCTGTAATAACCAGGTCGAAACTTGGGCACTGGTTGTATACACTCTGACAGTGCCAGTAACAGGCCTGGATAAACGAGGAAGGCGATAATGATAATAATCATCTTTGAAATGGCAGTGTCGCTTTAGCCATCCTGTAAAAATGTTCGATAATTAATTATATAAAATGTAAATGTAAACTTTTTCGATATATAATTATATAATGTTGAAAAATTTTACATGCAGGATGACTAAAGCGAAAAAAGTTGAAAAGCAGGAGTAGAAATATGAAGGCGGGGAGAAAAAGAAGAGGAAGAAGAAAACGAAGGAAAGGAGGATAAGGAATGGTATGTATATGTTGGAACGTAAGGTTAGAAGGTGAGGAGGAACCGGAGAGAGAAAAGGAAGAGGAGACGGAAGACGAAGAGAAAGAACGAGACGAAGAAGAAGAAGTAGCAGTATTATTGTCCTCCTTCCTCTCAGTCATAATCATTATGCGAGGTCTTGTTGCCAGTCCTCTCCCTCGCCGTCGCATGTTCCCATGCACCACCAGTTCAAATCAATGTTTTCCATTGGAGCTGCGATGGCGTGAGTCAGATTTTCTGTCCCACCGGGGGTTTGAACCCGTTCCTTTCGATTTAGAATTCACCACGCTAACTGGGAGACTTTCAAGCGTACACTGAATAAATACGATGGCAATCCAAATATGCTAATAAGCAAGGCAAGTTTAAGTCGATATGAATAACTGCTTGAAGTTGGAAGAAAAAGCGAGTCGGGCATCCACCACGTACCTGGAGTTGGCCCTCTGTCGCCTCTTGCCGCTGAGCAAACACACGTCGTCCGTCTGGAAAATACCAGGATGTACTTGGAACGCCTTCCACTAACCATGCCTTTATAAACAACCGATACATATAATACACGAAAATATTAAACCATGCGTACATGTATATAGTGATTGTAATACTAATTTTGTCATCAGAAATTTATTTAGTTGGATCGACGTAAGCGTTTTAACATTGGTGATTGATGGAGGTTACGAGACCAAGGCGGAAAAGGGTTGGGAGACACAACCGGTCTCATCTCGGGAATAAGTGGGTGCCCTTTGCTTGGATTACAACCAATATGGAGACTGTTGCAGTAGTTCAGCCGTGACTCGGGTTTTGTGTAAGGTGCACGACCATTATCTCGCCATCAAAAACCGGGACATTTTTGGAAAACTAACAATAATACAATAATGTAATTCGTTAACTGTGGCCACGGATCCATAATTATTATAGCCAGGTAGAAGAACAGGAAGCAGAGGAAGACACACGAAGACATGAATGATGAACGTGATGAAATATCTAATTCTTAAGACACTGCAGAACAGGACTGTTTTATATGACTGTTTTAACGTGCAGTTGTACACAAAATGTGCAGCTTTAAACGGACATGCGCAGTTATAGAATCACATCTGTGCACATAAACTGGTAAAAGGCCATTGTCCTCCGATTTGGAGAAATTAATTTTACCATGAAGGACGGGAAGGGAAAGAAGGAATTGTGTAGTTGCAAAAATGTCTCAGAAAAAGTCCTGCAGCACAATCACGGACATGAGAGAAGCCGTGGATAAACCAGGAACAGAACTTGAGAACGAGTTGGAGACGTTTTGTAAAAGCCTCGTCGGCAGCACACGCCTGACGGGGAGAAGAAATGAACTACGGACTGGGCCTATCGGCCTACGAAGGCCGAGTCCGATGAGGTTTAGGCCTGCTACTATAAAGGGGCGAAATTGAGAATGGCGAAATCGAAACGACGCAATCAAGAAGATGACGAAAATGAATATAATAAAGCATAGGCCTACTATATGTTCATTGTTCATTGTTGAATAAGCACAACAGAAGGAAATTCATTCTACTGGGCCTACTTAAATTTCGTCCAAAATGCCTGCATGCCAACGGACTCAATTAGTCCACAAGAACAATTGCAAGCTTTGTGCTGGTGTGGTTTAATGTCGATTGCAAGCGACACCAAATAATTATGTATTGCACTAGAATTGGAAAATTAGCTTACATGTAGGAGTCGGGATTTTTTTTCACAATTATTGGATTCGTCTTACTGTATTTAGGCGGTCTTGAAATTGTAGACCTAGAATAGACTGCTAAAGTAAGCCGTCCCCTATTCGGTTAGACCGTTAGAGTTAGCATCGACACACTGGAGCTCAAGTCTCTATCCATCGCTCGCGGACATCCACAAGGCAACGCCGAGCTTTCTCGGTCACAGGCCCTGCAGCGTGGAAGAAGTCGTCTGTGGCACTTCGTATATTTCCCAGGGATCAATCCACCTTGTCCTATGCTCCAGTCTTGACACTGTCCTATTTTTCCGAGGTTAGATCGAGAGCGCTTCTGAGCAGTGAGTCTTGAAGGGGCGCTATAAAATTGAGCCATATACATGTAAATAAATGAGGAATATATATGGCGATAGATTACCTGCAGGATGACACCGTCACTGGTCTCAGTCTGCGAGTGTTCCTCAATGCGAGACACGGTGCAGGTGAGATCATGCGGATTCAGTTGACTGATGTCGAATCCAAAGAGGTTGTCCGGCGTCCAGCAGGTGACGGCTCGCGTTCCGTTCATCCACCACTTGATCCAGTGATTGTCTTCGTTGTCCATCTCAACCCGTATCCACGAAATGTCACAGGAACAGTGGATCGGATTCTCTTTTATGTCCGCCCACCACAGAGAATCCAGGTTGTCGAAGAGAGACCTATGGAAGATGCTGATGTTGTTGCCGTCGAGTCTCAGTTCCTGTATGTCTCTGGAGTCGGGCCAGGGATTCTCAGGCAGGGCGCCCAGCCTTCGGTTGTTGTTCAGCACTAGACGATCCAGGCTTCTGAGTCCTGCGAAGGCAAAGTCCTCGATCGATTCGAGGTATGGACTCTGTGAGATGTCGAGGAAAGTCAGCTGGGTGTGATTTTCAAATGTGCGATTGTGGATTGTCTCCAGGCGATTACCGCTCAGATCCAGGCCCAGAAGGTTTCTTGGAAGAGGTGGAACGCTACGAAGTTCGTTCACACCGAGAAAGAGGTACCTGAGGTGTGGCAGCGATTCGGGGAATTCCTTCTCTACCTCCACGATTTCGTTACCGTTGAGATCTAGAAAGTGAAGGCGCCGAAGATAAGTCCAATTAGCCTTGATATCCACGATGTGGTTCGTCGACAGATTTATCTCGACCAGTTCTGGACACTCGCGGAACATCTCTCTCGGCAATCGTTTCAGTCGGTTCTCCGACAGATCCAGTTTAGTCAACCGAAGAAGCTTCGGACATATGAACTCCTCAAGTTTGTTGAATCTCAGCTGGAGTTCCGTAAGACTGTTGTGGAGACCGGCAAAGACTGCTTCATGTCGCACCAACTCGATATTGTTGTTATTAAGTCGGATGATTTCAAGGGCCGCTTCTTTTGGGAAGATCTCTTTATCCAGCGTCTTCAGAGCGTTGCCGTCGAGATAGATGCGACGCAGATTCTTCAGGTCACGGAAAGCAAACTCTTCTATCGTTTCCAGTTTGAAGTTCCCGGTGATGTCCAGCGTTTCCAGCCTCGTTTCGCTACGGAAATCTCCTGGGCCAATTGACGTGAGCTCGGAGTTGTGGAGTTGAAATTCGATGACGTTGACGGCTATGCAATTGATGAAGGATTCCGTCAATCCTTCGCAGATGACGAACAGACCGTGTGTCTCGTCCTCGGAGCATTGGCATTTCTCTGCGTCACATTCGGAAGGACACTCCACATCGCCTTGGCTGTTCACCATCATGGAAATCAGACAAGACGCAAGTAGGAGCCTCACGGAGATATCTGCTATCCACTTCATGGCTTGATAGGAATTATTGTGGCGGATTATTATACGCCACCCAAAAGATTAATCTTCGATCCGCTTTGCATCTGTGATCTACCCCAACAATCAATCTGCTTACTTGCCTGAAACTCTATCCGACTTTATTTCGTTGACTCCTTGGATATCTGACTGTATTCGAGTAGTCCTCAGTTAGACACGGAAAAGACAACAGGTCAGGACTTAGCCGTATTTTGTAGGACGCACTGGGTTGGGAGATCACTCGAGTGACTCGACTCATCAGGTGACCTGGATTTGTGGGCATTGTCTGTCACATGAGAAACAGAGTCTGTCTGTCCGTCTGTCTGTCTGTCTGTCTGTCTTATCTGCGTGCCTGCATTAGAGAAATTCCGTTCATCCATGTCAATATTTTACGCCCCTAACCAAAGGTCTCACAAAATTTGCGCAGCTATTTCCAATTGCGACTTTCACAGTTGGATCGGATGAAAACAGACAGACAGACAGACAGACAGACAGACAGACAGACGGACGGACGGACGGACGGACGGACGGACGGACGGACGGACGGACGGACGGACGGACGGACGGACGGACGGACGGACGGACGGACAGCACATAGAAAGATACAGAGACACACTGAAAGAGAGGCAAACATACGCATAGAGACAAATACAGATAACATGTTATCGATATATGAAGCTCCGTGATGGTAAGTCGCACTTCTGTGCCATTTTAAGGGAGGTATTATTTTCCGTGAGTGCGGTCAATGCTCAGCCGATAAGGTTCTTTACTGTTTTAGTAAGAATTAGTCAATAATCCGCACCAGAAGCTGAATAGCTATTCGCTACTAATATTGCTAATATCGTCGAACATGAAATAGAACATAGGCCTACATGCAACTGCCTGCAATTTTATTCTACGGATACACAAAATGAATTCTAAAGGGAATCCAAATCTCCATGATTCTCATGTTGGAGTTGTGCATCCATAAAGGGCGCTATAAAATTTCCAACGCAAGTAGGTCTAAAGAATCTGAAGTTGGTTTCTCTGAACAGTTATTATTTGTTAGTGTCTTTCGCATTAAATTTTATGTGGGTCGATGTTTAAACGGCGAAGCAGAAAAGAAGATAACCAGAGGTAAAGGAATTAAAGGTAATAGTCTGGATGATAACGAAGGTAAATGAATCTGGTAATATCCAGGATAAAAAACGGAATGTGGTATTTTAGGGGATGTTTATGATGATGAACGACACTCTAAGCGAAGTGGTAAATCTAACCCTGATATACAATTATGCACATGCGTGTATGTAGGACCTTTATATGTATCATGTATGTATATTTCTTATGTATATATTTCACCCATAAACACTGTTAAAAAAAATCGTGGAAATTTCCACTAAAGTTGGTGGTCCACAAACAACACCCTAAGGTGGAAATATTTCCACCCTTAGACAAGGGTGGTCCAGTTCCACCCTTGACTTTTGGTGGAAAATTCCATCATAACTGGGAAGTCTACACCGTATCTGAAAGGTGGAAAATGCCGCACCTTCTTGGAAATTTCCATCTTTGCCCAATGGTGGAGAACGCCACTAATTCTTTGGAATTTTCCATCTTGGCTCAATGGTGGAGAAATCTGCCAATTCTTTGGAAATTTCCACCTTTGCCCATTGGTGGAGATAGCCACTAATTCTTTGGAAAATTACACTTTGGCTCAATGGTGGAGAAAGCCACTAAATATTTGGAATTCTCCATCTTGGATCGATGGTGGAGAAAGCCACTAATTATTTGGAAATTTCCATCTTTGCCCAGTGTTGAAGATAGCCACTAATTCTTTGGAAAATTACACTTTGGCTCAATGGTGGAGAAAGCCACTAAATCTTTGGAATTCTCCATCTTGGATCGGTGGTGGAGAAAGCCACTAATTCTTAGGAAATTTCCATCTTTCCCCAGTTGTGGAGAAAGCCACTAATTCTTTGGAAATTTCCATCTTGGCTCAGTAGTGGAAATTGCCACTCCTTCCTTACAAATTTCCACTTTGGCTCAATGGTTGAAAATGCCACTCCATCTTTGGAAAATTCTACGTTGACTCAATTATGAAATATTCCACCCCTTCATTTGGAAATATCCACTTAAAAAGCTCCTTGTTGGAATTTTCCACTCATTTGGGTGGCGATACCATAAAATATTCTTGACCTGCATGTAAAGAATGCACGAGATATCATATTCACAATATTTAATGACAAAAAACGGTTCTAGCTGTTTAAGTTCAAAAGCTCGATATGAAAATGAGACTACATGCACAATGGGAAACCAAGCGAAATCCTAGTCATGAAAATACTGTAAAAAATTTAACTGTTCAAAGGAATAGTGCTGCAGTCATCATACAAAACCATCATCTATCTTAAAACGTACTCAAGCAAACTATTACTTCACAATTATTGATGTAATATCATACACTTATATTTTATCAGGTACCCAGTGGATAATAAGCACTAGAAGATCTAGATAGTTATATGAATCTTGGTGAAAATATATATATGATGCTGAAATGGTGCCATGCATTATATCGGTTATCAATAAGCAAACAACAGAACTTTGCTGCATAATTATTAACAAATATTTTGTCCACGAGAAGAATAAGACATTTGTTACATGTACAAAATACTTGAACATCATGCGCAGTATACGTAATTGTTTTAGAAATTCATCACATACTACTCCATTACAGTCTTTATTTGAAAACAGACTAGTGAGGAAATGAAAATACGATTTTAAATTGGTGACATCAACTATGACACTGGTTTTCTACAACGAAGTCAATACTGACGGTCCATATCATTGAACAATTTAGCTGCTCTTAGATGCTCTTAGCCTATTCAATCCAAAGACTTTTATATTGTCATTATAATACTGCATAAAACAACAATAAAAGTCAGTCAAAAATTTGGACAGAGGTAAACAAGTTGAAAAAGAAGCGTCTTAATATTAGCTATGAATAATATTCCAACTGAGAGACTGCACAATCAGAGTGGTTTTAATAGTTCATGCTGCGGAACAATATGGATATTGTCCATAACGTTGAAGAGAGACTTGGAACAGTTGAGAGAGAATTCCGACCCTGTGATTTGAGTTTTTCTCACGTGATGACATGTGCTGCAGAAGAAAAAACCAACACCACAAGTCAACAACACCATAGCTGTATAATTCGTTCCCAAAATCTACCACTTTAAATGTGGCATAACACTAATGGACTAATGGTGTCCGAAAGAATACTAAACTTTAATAACATTATTGGCTCTATATATAAATTATAGAACAACACAGCATCACAATGATGGTATACCTTACAGAATAATTTAAAATTTAATATAATTTTTACTTTGCTGATAATGCAATGTAATGCAATTAGTAATTTCTATAGCGCCGCTCACAACCATGGCCATTCAGTTGTGCTTCAATTGCGAGAACACAGACAGAAACAGCTCTTAAGAAGAGAGCCAGATATTGGAAAGAGAAAACGATCCAGACAGAAGAATCCCAGTGAAAGTGGAGGAAATGAAAAAGAAGTCAATATGGAGGGTCTTTGGACCCATCTTATTAAATTCTGTTCCCACTAAAGAGGGTCCAATGACAGTAGAGGATCCAATTTGAGCAATATTGCATCCAGCTCATGGGACAAACAAGTCAGAATTTTTAAGAGAACGAATCAGTCTAAGTTTAGGCGCCTTCTTGAGGTTATTGTAAGGCACTACATAAATGTTCATATACATACATACATTTACATATACATATACAAAAGAGCAGTGGCACGAGCAAAGAGTATTTCAGTACAGCAACTATACGACGAACTCGATACAAAGGAGGGAGAGGCAAAAATATACAGGCTTGCGAAGGCCAGGCAGAAAAGCAGGCAGGATAAACAATCGGTGAACATGATCAAAGATGCTGATGGTAAAATTCTAACTGATGAGGAAGCCATCAAGGACAGATGGAAGTCATATTTCGATGATCTGCTGAATGTGGAAAATGCAAGGGAGCCACTGGAGAAAGAGGATCCTGTGGAAGGACCAGAAAACGAAATAACACGCAAAGAGATTGAACTGGCAATACAGAGGATGAAAAACAACAAAGCACCGGGACCATCAGGAATGACAGCTGAAATGCCTAAAGCCCTTGATCAGGATGGCGTTGACTGGCTTTACATAATTCTGAATGACTTCATGAGGCATGAGTTGTTGCCGGATGATCTGAAGGCAAGTGAAATAGTAACAATCTACAAGCAGAAGGGAGATGCAATGGAGTGCGGTAGCTACAGAGGAATCAAGCTCCTGGAGATCGGATTGAAAGTGTATGAAAGGGTGATTGAAGGACGCCTTCGACAGCAAGATGAGATACATGATAATCAGTTTGGGTTTATGAAGGGTAGGGGAACAACAGATGCAATATTCATCCTGAGGCAGATGCAGGAAAAAGTCTTGGAAGGAAACGGCAAGAGATACTGGGCCTTTGTGGATTTGGAAAAGGCCTTTGATAGAGTACCAAGGGAGGTGGTATACTGGAGTCTTAGAAAGAAGAGAGTAACGAAGAAGATTGTGCGACTAGTAAAGTCCATGTATGATGGGGCACGCACTTCGGTGAGGTGCAGGGCACGGTGGAATTTGAGATACGAGTTGGTGTACATCAAGGATCATGTCTGAGCCCACTACTGTTTATCATTGTAATGGATGCGATATCGGAGAATATCAGGAAAGATGTACCGTGGGATATGCTGTATGCTGGTGACTTGATTGTGGTGGATGAATCGGCGCAAAATGGTCAAGCAAGCTTCACTGGTTGGCAGACGACAATGGAGAGGAAGGGCCTTAAAATAAATGCCAACAAGACTGAAACCATGGTGTGTTCAAAGACGGATGAGAACTTTGTGATTATTGATGGTGGAGGAAATACACTGAGGCAAGTGGAGACCTTCAAATATCTAGGGTCGGTAATGAATGCCAAAGCAGGATGTGAGCAAGATGTGAAGAATAGGATAAAGGCAGCTTGACAGAAATGGAGAGATTTGACATGCGTGCTATGTGACCGAAAGATCAAGACCCATCTTAAAGGAAAGATATATAGGACAATGATAAGACCGGTGATGATCTACGGAGCAGAGGCCTGGACGTTGAGGAGGAGAGATGAGGAGCTGCTGGAGAGAACAGAAATGAGGATGCTACGTTGGATACTTGGAGCATCCTTGAAAGACAAGAGAAGAAACGAGAACATACGAAAAGCAGTTGGAGTAGCCTGTATAACTGATAAAATTTGAGAGGCCAGATTACGGTGGTATGGGCATGTGGAGCGATCGGATGAGGGCGCTATATAAATTGCTTAGATAGATAGATAGATAGATTAAGCAGGACATGGAGCTTCTTCATCTGAAAACGGAAGACGCTGGAGACAGAACAACAAGGAGACAAAGAATCCGAGTGGCTGACCCCTCCTCAGCGAGGGATTAATCCTAGCCGGAAGGAAAAGAAGAAGATATACATATACATACAAGATGCAGAAGGAGGAGAAAAATGACATCTCTGAGATATTTCGGCTAAAATAAAACAATATCTATCACCTTGACCTTCAAGCACATGAATATTTAACGCATGGTGGCTGGCTATCCGTGACTCAGATTCACAGTTTGATGTGACTTTGAGCGCGTTAAAATTTATCTATTAATGATAATAGTAATTATAATTATTCTTAAAGCCTAAAAGATCGTATAGGCCTATACCACGGGTAAAAAATAATAATATTTCCTTTATTGAACAATTCGGTTGACAGACCGCAACCGGCTACAGTGTACAGTTAGCTTAACCTTAGAACCTTAGTCCTTCCCGTGCAGCTCTGCACATCGGGCAACGCAGCTTCTCCACTCCACTCTGTCCATCGCCATCTTGACAGCATCGTTCCATGTCATCTCAAGATCTTGTAAATCCTCTCGTATAGTCCTCATCCAGTTCTTCCTTGGCCTCCCTCTGCCACGTCTTCCCTCCGGAGTCCAGACTGTTGCTTGTTTTGCTCTTTCTGCGTTGTTTCTGTTGCGCAAAAGTGTTTTACCTGGGTGGGTTGCAAGCCCACCGCAGAACCCTCTTCCTTTATCCTGGCTTGGGA
Source organism: Lumbricus rubellus (assembly GCA_945859605.1). Taxonomy (NCBI): domain Eukaryota; kingdom Metazoa; phylum Annelida; class Clitellata; order Crassiclitellata; family Lumbricidae; genus Lumbricus; species Lumbricus rubellus. The sequence goes on from OX243819.1 coordinate 38,907,187, forward strand.
CAGGCACAAGGCACCTCAACAGGTGTCCCTTTGGCGGAGTCTATATACAATTTAAACAATTCACAGGAAAACAAATCGTTACTACTAACAGAATAGACGCCCTGCAATACAAGAACGCTAAAAGCGGTCTACAAGTACGTCTTTCCTACAAGGACGTCGGGAATCGAACTCCAGTCCACTGATATGCATGGCAGTGTGTTAGTTAATGCGCCACCGGCGCCCACCCCATCACTGCACATATTTGAGGAGAGAAAAGACTTCGGCCATAATTGCCACAATTGCAGAATATGTTGAAGTTCCGGCTTCTCAAGCCTGTCTGACTTATCGCCATCATTGCTTGGTCATCCGTAAGCCTTAGCGCCTTAATCGATCTTTCCCCAGTCTTTATTCCCTCTTCTTTATTGCTCTAATGCCTCTCTAACCAATTCTTCTATGTAGATGTTAAATATTAGGGGTGACAACGGGCGACCTTGTCTCACAGTCTCACTTTTCTGCCCAATAAGAATAGACGTCCTGGGGTTGTAGTTGCAGGTTCATCTTTTGATGTGCAAAGTTCATGAATGTGTTCACTGGACATTTATATTGAGAGTCACCACGAGGTAACCGTTCCTGTTCGGTTGGCTCTAGACCCTGGATTACTATTGTAGACTTGAAGGTCGTATTTTCAATGGAGTTCACCTGGGTTTTCAGAGTTTTGTTCTCGGATTCAAGTTGAGATAACTGGTTTTCCAAACCCTCGCAACGTTCCTCAAGCATTTCCGAAGTAGATTTCCTCAATGATTCGTGTATTTCGTGTTTGAATGAGTCGAATTCCGATTAGAGCATTTCGTAGAGAGTTGGCCTTATTGCGGCGGCTATTCTGTCCGAATTATTATACCAAGAAAACACTAACTAGTCCAATCTGAAATCATGTCTCCATCACATACATTCAGTACAGTACATCATCTATAGCCAATTAAAGCTGTTGTCCACCATTTTGGTTTTTGGCTTTCTGGCAGTGTCACGTAACATATGATGTACCTTTAACTAAATCACATTCCTTGACTCGGAAATTTTCATGTACATACTGGAATCATATTTCCATTAGATACAAAACTTCACTAATAACCAATTCAAGAATATGACCGCAGTGCGTTTGCAGGCGGTTCATTAAAGTATATACTTAGGCCTACTTACTTATTTTGTCCACCACTCTGATTTTCTTGCAGTGCTACATATGTGATATTGATTCCATCGCATTCTATGGCCTCGAAAATGTTGACTTAGACCCTGAAATCATGATTCCTTTGCATACATGACTTAACCTATAACGATTTTAAGATTCTGGCCGCCATTTTGTCCGCCATTTTAGTTTTTGTGCAGCGCTACATATCTGACCATGATTCCATCGCTTTCCTTGACCTCGAAAATGTTTATTTAGACTCTGAATTTATGTTTCTATTGCATACATAACATCATTTGTAGCCACTTTCAGATTCTGGCCGCCATTTTGTCCGCCATTTTGGTTTTTGAGCAGCGCTACATATCTGACCATGGTTCCATTGCATTCCTTGACCTAGAAAATGTTGATTTAGACTCTGAAATCATGTTTCTATTGCATACATAACTTCATTTATAGCCATTTAAGATTCTGGACGCCATTTTGTCCGCCATATTGATTTTCTTGCAGGGCTACATATATGTCTTTGATTCCATTGCATTCCTTGGACCCTATAGTCTTAATTTAGAATCTAAAACCGTGTTCCTATCACGAAATACTTTACTTTTATTTATTTGAAGCAATTGGCAGCCATTTTGTCCGCCATCTTGTTTTCTCATGGAACAGATAAAAATCCAGCTTGCTAACAGCGATTTTCGTTTTCAGGGGGGTCGAATTAGTCTAGAAACACCAGTTAGCAAATTGTTACATGATTTGCTTCTAACAGTGTAATTTTCAGATCCCAAGCCTGGTCTATAGGATATGCTGGGATCGGGCTGGCACGTGTCTATAGGTTTAATCAGGCTTTCAAAATCTGCCATTACAACAAATGGGGCACGCATTTTTCTATGATAATTTTTAAAGCTTAGCATAGTTCCTGGAGCTGGGAGTTCTATCTTTTGAGCTGCGTGTTGGGAACAGTATTCAGTGTGTTTGTGCAGCGAACCTAGATCTCTATATCTCTGTAAACATCTTTTACAATAGTGCATTGAATGAGAGGACTTGTCTGTTTTCTTAGCCATCAGTCTATTGAAGTTTTTTACCCAACAATAATGCTTCTTTTCTCCATCAGAAATGAGTAATAGATCTACGCACCTATCGTTCTCATGCTTTGATATATATAGTGGGAATAGACCAACATCTCCCTCTTCAAAACCGAAAACATTAATACTAATATTAATATTTATCTCAAACTTACTTATTACATTAGCATCCGCCGCAACTGGGAATTCAATACCAAACCAATTAAGTTCCTCAGACTGTTTGATTAATTCTTTCGTAATTCTTTCCGGATGTTCTTCAACGGTGTTTAAGGCTCTTGTTACGCACCACTTGAAGCATTCTTCGTCTTCATTCTTCATATTAAAAATCTCGTTTTTACTCGCTAAACATTTCGGTAGGGGAATGAAGGAACTACCTTTCAGCGGTTTATAAACAACCGTGTTGATTTCTAATTTTTGAACCGCTCTGAGTCTCCAGTTACTACCCTGCATCTGGAAGGTAGCCATCGACTCCATAATTTTATCTTTCGCGTTGTTATAAATTTCACCTACATCAGTGGAGTCTAGAATCACCTCAGTCTTTGAAAGAAATGGAAAGTCTTTGGAATCTACTTCTCCAGTCTTCATGTCAACCTTCTCCATCGTGCAGGTGAGGACCAAGTTGAACTTAGTCTGCCGATTTTTTGACAACAAGTCTATCACCTGTGCTTGAACGATGTCGAGAAAAGATGTTGCATCAATACCGCTAGCCCCCTCTACTGTGTATTGTTTCGTAAAGCCTTTGATAGCTGAAGCCGTCTCTGTAATTTCACGTGCCTTCGTAGGAATTTTAGCGAATATAGAATTCACTTCGGCTATCAACACATCTAACTTTTCATCCACCTTTTTCTTTGGTTCTTCAGGAATATATCCCTCGATCCACTCTGCGAATGTATTAATCGCTGATTTTGTTTCAACGAATATTTTTTGTACTGTCGCTGCTGGAACGGGTTCTAGTATTGGGAATTCAATCATGGGAACGGGTGCGTCAAGCAAAGTACCGTTATAGGCTATAATTTTAGCAAGCAACTCTGCCTTGCGTAGTCTCGTATATCCGTGCAAGCCGCTCTGCTTCGCGATTTTTCTTATTTCAATAACAGTTTTCTTCGTGTAGTCCATTTTATATTGGGATATTTTGTCTTTAAGTCGAGTTGTATATTCCATTTTTCAGTTATTTTATATACACAAGAGAAAAAATTTGTTATGATCAAGCGACTCATCGATACTACAGGTAATTTCCAGCCGGCGTAATCATCCCGTGACTCATCATCGATGCCGCGGTGATTTCCAATAGCATCGATGATGAGTCATAGGCGCGCTTGAGGTGGTTTGGCCTCCCGTGATAGGGGGTATGTGGTTTTATCCTTGGCTATAGGTTGATGTTGGTTTTTTATCCTTGGCTATTGGTTCGTGCACGAAGTGGTCGAAACTATTGGAATTTCTCGACGTTTCGATTCTTCTTTTTATTGGTTGGTATTGGTTAAACTTATTTTTTGAAGCTATGTTTGGGTCAACTTATTTTTTGAAGCAGGGATTTGGTCAAATGTCTCAGAAGATCCAGTTTACCACTACTATGAATGACCGGCTAAATGCATTTGGATGCAAATGACGTGATTCTGACGTCATTATTGCGACTGGAACTTTTTTTATCTTCACTAATGTTAGACAAATATGTCAGGATTAAAACGGTGTTTCAATTGTGAAAATCGATAAATATTTACTATTTATTTTGATTTTAAATATGGGTCTTTTTTCCGGACACAGTGTAGATTATAATTTATCAACTGCGACAGCTCCATGTCGTATATATATATCTCTCTCCGTCCCTCCCTCTCTCTCTCCCTACGTCTCTCCATCCCTCCCTCCCTTTCTCCGTCCGTCCGTCCGTCCGTCTGTCTCTCTCTCTTTCGTTCACAGCCTCTTCTGCTCTTGTCCATGCTTTTGTTTGCAGAAGTCTTGACAACTGCTCTGCTCTATATGATGGGATTGATGGCCTTCTACAGGTCCGCCTGATCTCTTTGGTATAGGGTCATTCAATCCGCAGCATGCATGCTTAGTTGGTGGCATCCCATGATATTCTCGTGTTCTTATAGCCTACCCTCCTGAGGAACGACTTCCATTCGCTCCCGCTGCAGCAACGCATTGATTTTAGAGTTTCATCCATTGCTTGGCGTGGCGCCCAAGCTCAAGCTCCATCCCACCAATTTTAACTGTTTAGACCTACTCTGGCTTCGGTCTACTTTGGCCGCCGTTCGCCGGGGTCAGATATAGGCCTACCCTTCCTTATTCCTTTTTCACATACTGCGGCCATGGCCGTGTTTAACATAGGTCCATTCGGTGCGGTGCACCGAATGCCCCTGAGCCGAGAGTTTTGTTGCCATTGGCCAGATGTCTTAAATTGCGAGTCTCAGTGTTACTTAAATCTTTGCAAAATTAGTGTAAGAAAACATTAATTTCACTAAGTTCACCGACGTTGCGTGCTTGCTTACTGACCCGCCACAGCCGACAAATCACGTAGGCTAGTCTATTGAACAGCGGATTTTTAATAATTACTACTCGTGTAAGACAGAGAGACAGACAGAGAGACACAGAGAAAGACAGAGAAATAGAGAGCCAGACGGGCCGAAACACACACACAGAGAAAGATAGACAGGGCAAGACAGACAGAGAAAAAGACAGACAGAGACAGGGACAGACAGAAACAGACAGAGACACATAGAAATAGACATAGAGAGCCAGCAGACCGAGATACACACAGAGAGAGAAAGATAGGCAGAGCGAGACAGACAGAGTAAGAGACAGACAGAGACAGAGAAAGACAGGGAGAGACAGGGAGAGAGAACGAGACAGAGGCATATAGAGACAGCTAGAGACAGAGAGACAGAAACAGAGAGATAGAGAGAGACAGAAATCAGAGTGAGACAGAGGGAGACAGGAAACAGAGCGACAGATAAACAGACAGGGAGAGAGTCAGTGACCGAGGCAGAGAGAGACAGAAAGATAAACAGATGACAGAGAGAGACAGACAGACAGAGAGCAAGACAGAGAGAGATAGAACTAGAGAGAGACAGTAAGAGGGACAGAGACAGACTATCAAGAGAGAATGGTGCGTAATAAGTGATATTATATTAACTCATATAATATTTTACCTGAGATGTCACCAACATGTCAAGACGACCACCACTGCGACGGACTTGATCGCGCTCACAATACTACGCATTCCTTTGGAGTATACCTTGCTCATCAGATGTCTGGTTACGACGGCTGTTCTTGCATTTCTGTGGTAGACTTTCATACCAAGTGGGCTAAAATTTGCAGAATCAACATTAAACTTAACCTATTTTAACCTGTTTGAAAAGATCATCACTGGCTTACGGTTAAAGCATGCGTGTATTGATTTAAAATTGAGATTGTGCGTTCCGAATCAATAATATTAGTCTTCAACAATCACTGTTTTACCCTAAAAATTACATGTATGCTTTCATGAGCTTCATCTCATTCCCAAACTTTGTCAACAACACTGAATCAAAACATCTTTTCTTCAAACTGAAAGCAAATTTATTGTATTGTTTTGCAACTGTAAATTAATAAGGCCAATGAGAGCCGCGTGCTCCCAGTACG